>JAJOOO010008839.1:0-30566 GCA_029582685.1 Solanum piurae
ATATATTATAATAAAATATAAAAAGCAAAAGCAAATTCGTTTCATAAATATGTATGTTGGCAATTCTGCCACGATAATAATTAGGTGCACCTTGTATAAGGTGCAATAAAATATTATAGTATATTTTCAATTTGTCCTTTTATTTCTTTTGGAATTTTGATTCTAAGGTGCCAAAGCATATGATTCAAAAAGTAATTAAGGAGAAAATAAATAAGATATGGTGATTATTGACATAATAATATTATCTTTATGATAGTATGAGTCGTTTGGTAGAATGCATTAGAAAAAATAATGTATATATTAATTTTATGTATTATTAGTATCTTGTCTGGTGGACTTTTACAACTTATATATGTTAGTTACGTTATACACTCTATTTGGTACTAAGGTATGTATAACCGATATATTGAAATTCATGGTAATAGTAATACAAAGAGTTTTATAATGCATCATTAGCATGGTTAAATATATAATTGTCCCTCAAAACCTTTTTTCCGTTCTTTCTACCATATTTATGGATAATATTTTTGTAAACAAAGATATTATTTTGAAAACTATGCAATGTATGTTATTTTTAATATACCAAATCAAATCCCGTATAAAATAATCACAACATAACTAATAAAAATATAATTAATATCAATATTACTAATATATCATATTCAATACTATTTTTATATACTTTATCAAACGTTCGTATTCACCAACAACGTAGAGTTTGAGAAGTTCGATTTTGGTCAAAATTTGAACAATAATAAGCACTCAATTCAACTACTAGTAATTAGTCAAAATCTGTGCAGTGAATTTTAATGTTAATATTTAATTTCCAGTCTTTAGCTACATTTAAAGTGTTGTTTGATTATTAGTACTTTTTTTTATTTCATATTAATTGAATTTATTATTTAAAATAATTGAATTGTTTAAAATTTAAGTTGAAATTTTGATATTTTCTAAAAGATAAATTATATTACTTATAAAATTATACTTTATTTATGATTTCAGAAGGGTAATAGTGGAAAGTATAATTTAAATTATGTCTTTGAATATTTTTCTTAACAAATACTACCTCCGTCCACTTTTAATTGTCATAGTTTCTTTTTCTAGAGTCAAACGATAATAACTTTGACTAACATTTTACAATGTATTTTTTCATCATATTGATATGCAAAAAAATGGAGTTTATAGTACTTTTCGTATAGTTTTTGAATATCTAATTTTTTTGTTTAAAATATCAAATTAATGTAATCTAATTTAACTTTGAAAATTAGTCAAATTAACTTTTGAAAAATGTAACATGACAATTAAAAATAGATAGAGAAAATATGCATTATCTCACAAATTCGATTAATATGGAATAACGAAAGTATAGCGGAAAATGAGAATTAATAAGGTCAACTCAATTGGCACTAAATAAATGACTTTAAAATTTGGTATAATCATGTCTGTAGTAGATGAAATTGAACGAAAGTACACAGTAATAAATGATTCTCGTAAACTTGATAATTAAATTTATTCGAATTTAATATTATTTATCATATCCATTCTTATATTTTTTTCGTTTAAAAAAAATTAAACATAATTTATTATGTATTTTTATTGTTAACTATAATTATTTATTATTTATTAATATATTTTTCAAAACATTGAACTTATTATATTCAATACTGATACAATAATAAAATTGTTATTCTATTTATTACTCCTTAAAAAATGTGTCAAAGTCAATATTGATCAAATTAATAAATAGAGGGAGGGAGCAACTATAGTCTATACAAACGTTTATTTGAATTCAAAATTATACCCTTTTTTTCACATTAGTTGACATAACTTTTTTACAAATAAAAAGTATGTTTTTTTTTACTAATTTACCTTAACTCTTTTCAAGATAATCAATACTACTTTCAAAAACAATTACGTTTAAGGGTAAACGGTGACAATGTTTAATTTTATCTTAATTTATAAATTAACAAGTACTCCCTCCGTTACATATTACTTGATCTTTATTGACCTGTCATAACTTTAAGAAATATTTAATTAGAGGTATATTTTACCCAAACTAACTTAATTAATGATATTTTGAAATTCTAAATTTGACTATTACTATCTTATGAAGTTATTTAAAACTAAAAATAATATATAAATAATAAAGCTCTCTTAATTTGCTAAAAATAAATAAATAAAAACTGAAACATTTGATATAAAGACAATTAAAAAATGAGACAAAGAAAATATTTTAATAATATTGACAATTAAACAATTGATATAAGAAAAGAGTACTATAAAAATATTTCTAAAAAGTTTGTGTATCTCTATAACAAACCCATGCCGTATGGCTGACGCTACGGTGTATAATAAATTACAGTAGCTAATTTATAGGGTATACTTTTTATTATTATTATACTACTACTACTATTGGGTCCATTCAAAATTTGCAGAGTAAATCTCAGTCATCAAATAATTAAATATAATATAAAATGTAGACTAATTTGTTCAAATAACAGTAAGGCACAGAGTTAAGTTATAAATTCAAATAGATGAACCCAATAAGGAAAAGACCAACTTATAATATGGGAATGGGAGCATCACACTGTTGCTATAAATGAGAGCGGACCATTTTGCGTGTAAGAATAATACACATATGGGGTCGTTTGGTAGAGTGTATTAGCAAAAATTATGCCTGCATTAACTTTGTGTATTAGTAGTACCTTGTTTGGTACATTTTTTCATGCAAGTATAACTAATGCATACACTCTATTGTGTATTACTAATACCAAGAAATTCTAGGTATTAGTAATACATAGCATTTTAACACTTGCATTAGATTAACTAATGACAAAACTATCCTCTAAGCCTTTATTAAAACATTTTTCAATACTTTTCCACGGTAAACTAATGCAATTCTCAAAACGTAAGCTTTGCAAATTGCTATAAAAAGCATATAGATTATTGCATTTGTTAAGATTTTTGATACAGAAAATTATTATTTTTTCATAAAATATTTTTGGAAAAATAAAAAATGATGCTGTTCCCTGTGTATTTCAAAGTCAAAACACAATTGACAAAAGGGGTTATAAAGGGGCACAATACAATAGAGCAACTGCTTCTAGAAATAATAATAATAAATAATAATATTATTGCTTCTAGGGAACGAGTTGATCAAAAATGAATATTGAGAACTTAAAATAACTAATTTGCTGGTGGTAGACTTTGAGGCAAGGTGAAGGTTAAACGATGAGGTATTCAAATGACTTGAATTATCAACGTTAAATGATTATCTTGGAGTGTAATTATGAGTTTCAATTTTTTTTATTACACTTTTGACATACTTCAATCTTAGAGTGTGATGAGTAAAATTATTTCAATAAGTTATTGATTTTGTGACTTGAATCCGTAATTTATAGATATCATAGAGAACTTTATCATTACTCAAGTGTTTCTCTGGATCCTTTCAATGTCAATATGTGGTGCACGCACAAAAATAACAATATAAGATTGAGTTTTAAATAAACTTCTTTGCCAACTTTTCTCAAAAATATTTTAAAGTAGTACTAAAAACTATTTATTTTATTTTTGGGTGAAAAAGAAGAGTTAATGATGTTTAGCAAAAAAAATGATTGTGATTGTTTTATTAAAGAACCATGTTGCAAAAGAAAGTGCACAGAATAAAAGAATGTGGGGGTATTTTTGTAAACAAATATTTTTTTAATAGACTTTATACAAGGCTTGCTATTTTCAATACATCAAACCAAACAATGTATAAGAAATAATGCAAGCATTACTAATACTTGCATTACTAATGCATGCATTACTGATACATCATATTCAGCATTATTTCTTATACACTCTACCAAACGATCCCTATATAGAGTTTTATGATTATTAGAAATATAATTTTTACAGACTAAAATGGATAATGAGGTAGAAAATAAATAGAAAAATCTTAACTATCACCTCTCTATTGTCACGATTCGAGCCTACACCCCGAACGTGACACAGCGTAAAGACTCTGAAGAGCCTCATAGCATTTATAACATAAGAACATAGGAGAATAGTGCGAAATTTAAAACTTTTCTTTACAATCGAAGTCATTTTCATAAAACCAAGCGGAAGTTTTTCTATACTTTGTCTCAAACCATCTACAACACTTTGAATAAAACTTTGGGACATAGCCCATACAAAAGCTCTAAACATAAAATAAAAGACATTAAGGGAATAGTGGGTTTGTCCTCGAAACTATGAGGACTCACCAAATCTTCAACTACTTGCTCCTTAGAAACCTATCTTTCAAGAATAGAACATCAAGTCTCCAAACCCTACACTTTGTAAAAATGTAGAAATATGGGTTAGCACACAAAAACGTACTAAGTATGATAGCCATGCAAAAATCATGCTTAAAAGGGACATTTTGGTTGAAAACCATGCTATAAGTCAATTTTCAGAAAACATCATGAACTTTAGCAAAAGGCATAAGATACAAGTATAATCATCATATAAGTCATTACATCACGTTAGAACCTTCACCTTAAGTAACCCTAAGCTATACTTGTGCAATGTAAGAATGGCATCCCATAATACCATTCATACTAAGTACCACTTTGAGGCCACCATAGATGAACTTACTATTCTTCCTTCTTATCTTTAGACAATACTCATGCATAAGGAACATTCACATTTCATAAGTCATGACAAGGAAAGTAACTCATAATACAATTCAAGTAAAGCATGCATCATTACATTAGGCATTTAAGTCAACATTCTCATTAACTTCATTAGGAGCACATCCATTCATTAGACATTAAGACATTGCAGAATCACATCATTGCCCTCCCAAGGCCTACTCGTGCAATGCATGGATAGCATCCCATACTACCACCCACACTTCATAGAACCTCTCAAGAAACCATAGCACGTATCTCACATGATGGAAATAAGCTTTAACTGACATAGACCATGTGAGCTTAACATGGAATCCGGTGTCATATCCCACACCGAAAAGAGTTGGTCTACTTGCCTAAGGTAGAACCGGCAACATTTTATCTTAGGTGGATCCACTAGCTAATAACCTATGTGGGCACATAGTTATGGGATAAGAAAGATGTTCATTGAAATTCGACCTAACGTGGGGAGAGCTTCCATCTTACCATATACATTTGGTACTTAGCCTCCATTCTCATAGAGTAGTTCATTCACATTAACATTATTGAACTTGAGAGGAATGTCATTGGCCTATCGACCAGGGGCGGAGCTACCCTTGCCCGAGGGGTGTCAAGCGACACCCCTTCATCGGAAAATTACGTTGTATAGGTAAGTCAAATTCTGATTTTATACCTATATATATTAGAATTGATACTCCTGAACCAAGTTGAAGTGTTGGTTCAGCGGTTCAGGGGCTACAAAGTTCCGCCTTGTCATTGACCTAGGCATTGGGAGTTCGAACCTTGCTGAAGCCTATTTTTTTTAAAGGCTTTCAGCGTTTTTTTTTAACTTTTTAGACAACTTGTGTGCATACTGCTTTATATTTTGACACCCATCAATCTAAATCCTGGCTCCGCCACTGCTATCGACCCAAGGTACATTATTACACACATGAAAGGAATGCCACTGGCCTATCGATTCATGGTACATTATTAGGATAGTTCATTGAATCCTCATGAAAGGAATGACATTGGCCTATCGATTCAAGATTCATCATTACATTAGTTTATTAACTCATTACGAAAGGAATGTCATTGGCCTATCGATTCAAGAGTCATCATTACATTAGTTCATTGGCTCATTATGAAAGGAATGTCATTGGCCTATCGATTCAAGATAAAGCCTTAGAATATATACTTCATTAGTCATTTATGGAAAAAATGCCATTATTGGCCTATCGATTCATGTTCATCATTACATTATACGAAAATGATGCCCTAACCTACCAATTCAAGGTACATCAATCAAGATCACTTTCATATACACAAGAAGAGGATGTCATAAGCCTACCGATTCAAGATGTAGCATTACATTGAAGAAACCTTTCACATATTTCATCATCATTCATAAGTGTATAATTGAGAATAACCTTTCAATAATAACACAATTACATTCTAGACATGATCACCTTACTTTCATAAACATAGAAACCTTTCTTTCCAATAAAGCACAAGCATAATTTTCGTAGTCATGTATAGGTTCTTCATTCATAGAACTTCAAGAACCCTAGATCACAATTCATGATTCACATCTTGCATCACTATTATATACATGGATATTCACATATTTCAATTAGATTAACCACTACATGCATAATTTGATCACAATCCACCCACATCAATCATCACGAGAATTCATGGATTCATAGGTAATTCATCATAAAAACAGTAGTAATTCATCAAATTGATCATAATATAAGACAATAAACACTTTGAAATCGTTTTGAAAGTGAATCCATGCTATAGATTGAAAACCCTAGGTTTTGGAGAATTTCAACTTTTAAGAAATAGAGTTTTGAAGGGACTCCTTGGATGGAACTTAACCAATGATGAAGACTACCATACCTTGATTGAAGAAACTCCACGAAATTGAGTGAGAAAGATGAACTCTTGAACTCCAAACCTTGATTTCTTCTTCTCTAATCTCCAATGGAGGTTTCTAGAGAGAATATTTGGAGAGGAGGAAGTTTCTAATTTTGAGTTTTGGGAATAATGAATTGTAAAAGGTAGTTTAATACTTTAAAAAACCTTAACTAACTCTAAATAACCAATATAAACCGTCCTCTAACTTAAGTAACCTTAAAAGAAATTTACCAACACGCCTTTACCTTGGCCGAGTCTTGGACAGTTTGCACAGGGTGACCTACGCCCATGACCTACGGACCGTAGGTGGGCTCACGCCCCGTCCTGCAGGTCCGTAGGTGGGGTCTGCAACTTGACTTCATGGAGCTTTGACCTACGGACCTCCCCATGGGCGTGGATGGACCTACGGGGAGTAGGTACCACCCGTAGGTCCTAAGAATTTTGGCAGTTTTGGTTCTTTGGGGCAGCCTTGGGGTTAGGCTTTAGGGTCCTCTTCAAGGACCTTTGGTTGGTCCTTGGGGGTCGTACCTTGATGTTTAACCCCTCAACTTAAACTCGGGAACTCATTTTACAACATAAAACCTCAACACACTCGTTAGGCTCTAGTTTCACCTACTCGTTTTCCGAGGTGTTACATCTATAGTACTAGTTAGTGTCCTAATCCTAAATGAGACATTTGGCTAAGGTGAGTTCCAAGTCTAAAAGTATTAGAATGTTAATCTAAAAATTAAACTATTTTTTATTATTTTTTATTTTTTTGGTATATTTTTTCTTTCTTTGATTTTTTTTGTTTTATGTAAGTAATTGAAAAAATAAAATAAATAGAATGATATTTTTTTTTGGATTAATCATATCACACAAAAAATGATTTTTTTTCTTTTTGTTTAACACACGTGTACAAAATATTATTAAATTAAGGTTGTCTTTTTTTGTTTTTACATACCACGGGTTCTAAGGTATATTTTAAATGACACTTATCAATATCATTAATATCATAAGAGAAGAAAAGCAAGTCAAGCAGTATGCCTGGTTCACCAGGTTCTACCAGAGCGGTCGGCTGTTAACCGATTGGTCGTAGGTTCGAATCCTACTTGGGGAGATTTGATTGATTCCTAATTCTTTAATTCAGAATAAAGGGGCTCGCTTTGCCCGTTAAGAGTAGGTAACCCGTTCCCTGTCTTTGTTTCTATTGCATTCTATCTCATCGTATCACATTCTGTTCTGCGAGATTCGATTAAGCGTTTAACTTCACATAATATTATTATATATAAAAGTTAAGACTTAATTCTAGTTAATAGGAGGTTAGCCATTTGTTTGCAATACATGACTTTAATTTTGTTTTGAAAACTTTATTTATTATCATAGAGATTTGAGTTGTTTAATTCAAAGTTCTAAAATATTTCTTATAAAAAGTAGATATTTCTTATTTATTTTTTTAAAAATAATTTTTATAAAATTGTTATATTTTTTATATTATTTCAAGTAACATTAAAATAAAAAAAAATTCACTATTAATTTTTTTGGCTAAAGCATACACTTTACTAGCCTTATCCTTGAGCGACTCGTGCATATTACTGATTGATTAGCCTTGTTTTGAGGTCAAAGACATGCACATCGATTTAACTCATTGATTTGTGTATTAGCAGTTAAATATGTTTATGAAGAATTTAATAAAGACAAGAATAGAAAGAGAACAAATCAAATAGATCGAACAGTAGAATTTAGATGCTCGATGTTTCAATTAGATTTGGACACAATAAAGTATGACCCGTCTCAAATAAAAAATAATTTAACATAAAATGCTTACGAGCAAAGACTTAATAAAATATGAAAAATTTGGAGCATAAGAATATCTATATATATATTTTTGTGTTGTTCAGATTCAAAATTCACGATCACCTATAAGTATAAAAAAGATTACTTTTTATAGACAACAAAGGCAATAGCTAATAGAAAGTTCACTCGAGCCATAATATAATATGTCCAAAAGAAATATCACACTTGGAATACTTTTACATGTGCCAACTAATATTCATTTGGTATTTGTAGGATCGCGTACAAACATATATATGCCCTTTTGCTTTATTGTATGAGACAAGAGCCTTTCACTGACTTTTGACCACAAATTTTCGTATTTTCACCGATATGATCATTTGATAATCACAATAACGTGCCAAGGTTAAGCTATTCAACTAGTCTTTGACTCGATCACTCAACTAATAGAACTATTATGAAAACTTTTTCCCAATCTTATATGTCATGTGCTTCTTTTTTTTCCAAATATTATCACGTATGCAAACTATTTTCCCCCTAATATAACAATACATTAATTGTGGTGTTTCATATAGGAGAGATGATGGCTAAACTAATCTTGTTGTCTTCTTGCTTAGAAGAAATCTAACCGTATTTATTTTGATTATATATAAATATTTTTATTTGAAATACCACGACTAATAACATTGTCAAAGCAATTTTTTGGAACATTCTCATGATATACTTTTTTCACAAATTAAAAGTGAAAAAAGACAAATAGTACTAGAATCCAACAACAAGATGCCATTTACTCCAAATGAAATGATGACAAATATGGGTAGTGAATAAGGGTATAGTAAAAGACTTGTCTATAGGATCCATGTGCTATCATTTAAGGACGTACAATATTCATGAAAATTAGGGGAAAAGACCCTACCCCTTTTCCAATGTCCCAATCATTTTTTTTTAACTTGATGTTCAGTATCAATATTGAAGCTCGATTAAAATTAAATTTGTGTTGAGAAGCTCCATAATAAGGGATAAAACACTCTCTAACAAAGATAATTCCGTACCGACTCAAATTAAAGACTTCTGATTAAGGATGAAAGAGTATTTACCAATCCACAACAACTCTGATTGGTGTGTCAATCACATTTAATCTTTGCTCGATATTTTAAGCTGTTTCTTAAATCTCCTGTGCCTTCACAGTGCCACTTTGCACGCCACCACGATAAACAGTTGTATATTCAGAATTTTTATGTAAATAATTTTATTTGATTTATATTATATTTACTTTGACACAAAATTTAAGTTTTTTTAAAAAAAAATATGTAGGCTAAAATACTCTTTAATCATGAGTGTGGTTACAAATTTGCCGTGCTTGCGTTCAATGGTGGAGCCAAATTTTTGATTAAGAGTGTTCAAGAATAATGGGGTGTGACTGTCAAAATAAAACAATTTGAACTCAAAACTTTAATCAAATGGACACCTATTACCACTACCCCAAAGGCATAGCTTGCTATAGCTACTCCCTTGCTTGCGCTGCGGAAGCTGCCCACCCCTATGGTCCGACATGCTTCACGTGCGAATAAACCACTCACTAGCTAGTTGAATTAGTTGGAGCAAAGGATCCTATCTAGAGATATATTGATAAATCATGTATTTTGAACGCGAACACGATGAACGTTTTTCATATAAGGGGGGGGCTTATAAAGTCATGTCCGCACCAATAATTGACTGCCGTGTGTTAGCTTTTGATATGTTAGAATATCAAATATCAAGGCCGCATTTTGACCCACACACTTACGTATACACTTGTGTTGGTAAGGGATTAGCATGCTTCAAGTAAAATTAGATGAAGTATTATGCGTACAAATTAACTCAAACATCATAATCATAATTTTAAAAAATCCAAAATATCATCACATGATGATAAATATGAGCATATAATAAGTTAAGAGTACTATATATTTTGCAATAAATTCAAAGTGTACATCATTTCACTTGAAAGAAGTGAATGCGTTTGTATTTGTTGTCAAAGAGTTGGATTATCTGTCAATGCCTAGATCATGTCCTTTTATTATTATTTATAATAATTGTACATTTGTACTAATTTAATATATGGATAGAAATAAATAGAAAAAAGTAGGTAGCTAGGACAAATAGTGTCTCACTCTTAAAAGGCTTTGGATTTCGTCTTCATTGAGTGTTGATTGATACAATTCATTGATCATCATTTTAAGATTGGGACCCTTTTTCTTTTGTCAATAATTCATATACACCACACGCATGCATGCCTCCTTTCTAATATCTTTTTAACCATCAATGTCGATGACTAGGACATCTCACTATGATATTGCACGATGTTAAATTTTCATAACAGAGTCAGAAACGATGAATCTCTTTATGGTAAACAGATTCATTTTGCAAGTTCGTTATTACGGATAGTTCCTACAAAGGATCGGACTAATGACGTATACAATACTTGAATTTTCGATGTAGATGCTACATAGTTGAGAAGTTAGTTACAGATGAGCTTAAGAGAGCAATGGAGTTAAGCTCAAAATACGTGCGAGTCCATTTGAATATGTTTGTTTGTGACTAGGATTATCTTTATAAATTGCTTGATTAACTTTATAAATTTGCTAGTTATTATTAACCCTTTAGAACGATAAAAGACTTTCTAGTTTTCAAGATTTGAAGCTGGAATTTTTAATCATGTGAGAATTTTAATCATTCCATCATATTTTTCAATGGTTAAATTTAGAAACTTCTGTTTGATATTTCATCTACCTATAATGAGGGAGTTTTTACAATCACTTAATTACAACTTAGAAAGGGAATGGGCAAAAAAAATTCTAAGATAAATACTCTTGATAGTTGATATGCTCAATTATGAACAAATGAGGTGAATTAGAAGTATATATGCATTGCATTAAATTAAATTGATCTATTAAAAAGTGCATTCTCCTATTTTAATTAATGTGATATTTTATATGTTTATTAAAAAGAGAATGTCATATATATACTTTCTTATTTATAAATAGTTTAAACTTTGATCTTCTAATAATTTTATTATTAATGAAATAGTTCAAGCTCATCAAATGTTTGTAATTTAATTTAGTCGAAAAATTTTAAATGTAAATTTCAAAACTTTCATATTTAACTAAACGATCAAACATCATCACATAAATTACTACGAATAGATCAAATATCAATATATATGTGAGAGGCCCCATCTAACTTTAATTGAAGTCGGCAACTAATATGGAAGAAACTTTGTTCATATCAAAGTGGGTAAAGAGTACAAGACAATTTAAAGTTTGGACAAGTAAATTATTTTCCCAACAAAAGCACTATCACATTTAAGAAGAAATGACTTATTAATTAGTCCTACACAAATTTTTTTTTATGACAAGAAATTTTTATTTTTATATATAAAAAATTTGAAAAGATTATTTTTTTCTTATTCAAATTATTAGAAGCAAGAGACCTCATTTTCTCATCACATTTACTACTGGCCTGTAGGCTATAGTCATTTAATTGAACTTATTTCGAAGTAGTTTATTCAAAGCCCTTCATATAAAGTAGTAAAGTTTCTCCCCTTTTTTCAAATTGTATTACTAGAATTGATGACCTTCGTTTGGTTTGAATACAAGTTATCGTGAGATTAATTATTTTGGGATAAGTTATGCTGTGATAAATTATACTGAGATTAGTTATGCTAGGAGTAGTTTTTATTACTTGTTTGATTTGTCATATTCAAACTTATATCCATTGCATAATTTTTAATAATAAGTTATTTATTTACAAAAATACCCTCCACCTTATTTAATTTTTTTTTTTTACATTTTCTTTGCAAACTTTAGCTATTCATTCTCAAAAATCAAACTTTCATGTTATTTTACTTAAATATTTTTATATGTGCATTTTCATGATTGTGCCGTGTATTTTTAAAATTAAACTTTCATCTTATTTAACTTAAAAATAAAAATTCCATCTTATTTAACATAAAAATTAAATTTTCATCTTATTTAGCTTAAAAATAAAACTTTCATCTTATTTAGCTTAAAAATTAAACTTTCATCTTATTTAGCTTAAAAATAAAACTTTCATTTTAAGTTTATCAAAGTAAAAGAAATTTTATTATTAAAGTTATCTACATTTTAATGGATACATAGAATATATTTTTTAAGTGAGTAATAAACTATGTAATTCAAATTATGTAATTTAGTAGTGGAGTGAATATTTTAAGAGAAATCAAAATATAAATAAACATAAGATTAGGCAAAAAAATCAACTTATAATATATTCATAAATAAAAATTGTATTTATAAAATGTAATTTTTAATAGAAAAATATATTATGATAAAAACAACGATTAAGTAAGGTTGTGAATGTTATTATAATTGTTTAAAATTATAAAATTATATTACTCTAATATACATGAATGTATGAGTGGTGTATAAAAGAGAGTTTAAGGGGGTAATTTTGTTAATTTACATACTTTATCCCAGGATAAGTTATCCTGATATTACTATTCCACCCTCAGGGAGGGATAACTTATCCCAATACTATTTGTTAATTCTGGGATAAGTTATCCCATCCTGTCTAACCAAACAATGGATTAAGAGACACTAAAATTTTATCCCAGGATAACTTTTTCTTATCCATCACACCAAACGACCCCTTAGACATCTTTAAAGTCAGGCATAAAGCTATAGTTCTATTTGCAAGTTCAATAAAATTCAATAATATTAAATTTAAATCATATAATTATATTGAAAAATGTATTTACTATATATAAATAATTTATTTAAAATTCAATAAATTATTACTAAAATTAGAATCAATAATTTCAAAATTCTACCTCTATTAGTGTCTAGAGTCGTTTATTAAATTGAATCCAGGAGAAAAATATCTTCTTGATCTCTCATTGCATGTTGTCACATTCCAAACACTCATTTTTGGGCCACTTTGATTTAAATTGTTACAATTGTTTCTGATTATTTAAGGGACTACTAGACATAATTAAAATTAAATAAGAGTATTAGTTAGTTGTTATAAATTTTAATTTCATATAATAATAGCTACTGAAAAAATTATATAAATTAATCCAAACTAATTAAGTTTTAGTTACATACGATGATGATATTTTTCCTTACATCAAATGTCAATTTTATTCTACTTAATAAAATGATGTTAAGTGGATGTTTAAGTGTACTTGTCACATGTTGCTTCCTAATTAAAATTATTATAATTATAATTAAGAGTATTTAGACAGCTTTAATTGACTCCTCAAGTTCAATTCATGAAGTTGATTAGAGTGAATTAATGTGAAGAGGGTCCACTTCATGCTTGATATTTAATCTCTTCTATAGTTAGCTAATCATGTTTACCAAATTATTAGCTTTATTATGTTTTTTTCTTCCATGGGTCACATCCAACTTTTCAAATCCACGAAAAAAGAAATTATTTTTTGATGTAATCAAAATTAATAAATTTCACGAGTTATATATTTGATTGGTTGATAGAAAATAATTATATTCGCTAATCAGATAGATATATTTTTTTGTATAAAGACATGTATATATATTTATTCTGGCTATTATTTTGATAAGCAATTATTTATGTCGATTTTTCAATTATTAAACGATGTATGTAATAGTTTGGCGCATTTAAATTTATAACTCATATTGATATCTTGTGATTGGTCTTAATCAAGATGCACTTAATCATTGACAACGACCTCTAATTTTTTATTATAATAATTCCAAATATTAGTGTAAGTTGTCCTCGCCAATAATTTATTAGAGCACAATATAAAATCAATAATCTTGGTTTTTTTAGCAAATATTAAATATCTGCGTCACTATCACTACTAAAAGGACACTACCTTCCCACTTAAATTTCTCGTAGAAAAATATTCAGTGATATCTAGATTAAATTGGTGGAAAATAAAGAATTAGTAATATTTTTATACGCAAAAATTATGAAGAGTGTGATTTAATCAAAGTTCTAATTTTCTGTTATTTCAGTAAAATCGTTTTTTCACTATGCATTTTTTTAGTAAGCTGAATAAATTAAAAATCATGTTTTATACCATAAATTTCTCAATAATTTATGGTAGAAGAATTAACATTTGTTTTTAATAGTGTATGAATATGTGATTGTTGATGGTTAAAGAAGTCTTGAGCAAATACTTAGTTCAATTATTAATTTACTTATTAATGTTGGACGTAGTAACAAAGTCCATATATTAATAGTAGGGTTGAAATGCGTGTATAATATATGGTTCATACGAATTTTGTAAGTTTTGATGAGTTCTAAATTTAGAATTTATAAACCTCAAATTTAATTATGCGTATGATATAGTTAAAAAGAAAAAAAGAACTAGTTATGATTATGATGTAAGTAATACTATTTAAAATGTGCGAATTTAAAAAAAAAATCATATAGACTTGATCTAAAGCAGATAATATTGTATTATAATAAAAATATTTTGTGAGTTATTTTAGTCTAACAATTGATATCAGAGTCAACAGTTCAACGAGAAAACACATGTAGATGAATAAGTGCATAAATAGTCAGTTATAAATTGAAAATAAATGCGATACATAAGATATACTTAGATTTTTTTTATAGAAAATGGTATAGATTTGACACAAAACGAAAAATATTAGACTGTCTTTTTCCAACACAATTAAACCACAAACTTAAATAATATGATATAGAAAATAAAAACTAATAAAAATATAATAATAGTAACTAAATATTTTAACAAAATATATTTGACAAATTCAACAATGAGTGTCAAGCATGTCTACATCTACATAATGCCAAAGGGAAGTTTAACATTACTTACTTTAAACCTACCATGAAAAAACAAATATCTAAAAACTAAAAAGTCAATTCTTTTATTATGAACTCATTAAATTTATTTGAAAAAATCAACCACATGGTATCATGCATTTCCCACGGACTTTACCTACAAAAAGGGAAGATAAAACAGATGGAGTTATTTTTATTTGACACAAAAATAAAAGAATTGGAGATTTAGCGGACGATTGGACATAAAAAAAAAGAAATTTAAAATATATTTAATTAAAATAATATAATTGGAAAATTTGAATTGTATTTGGGTATGAATATAGTTTGAGAAAATATATATTTTTTTGTAAGTTTTGAAGTAAAAATTATAAAAATAGATATTTATTTTTTCTTTTGAATTTTGAAATATTTCAAATTCTAGTTGAATTCTGAAAGATCATAACAATTCTATGTCCATATATGATATCGGAATACAATTCCAAAAAAGAAACTTGACGATTATTCATGACTCGATATCTTACAAATAAAAAAAATAGAAATAGAAAAGGAAGGAAGGGAGAGGGTTAAACTACATAAAGGAAATAGTATCTAGATATGCATGTGGATATGAAAATAAAGTAAAAAGCTAGATCATTGTAATTTTCGGTCTTCAACGAAGAATTTCTAATAAGCACAACTCATCAGCTTACTTTGATTACGTACTTGTTCTTTGTACATATCGTCCATCAATCCTACTGATTGAATGGTTCGATGAAACGTTCGAATCGTGGTGATATAGGCGAATCACTCCCCGACGTCACTATTAGTTCATTTTTATTTATTGTTCAAATTCTAAGACAATTAATATGAATGTTATGATAAATATTCATACTAATTATTATTTTTTAAGAATCATGTAAAATTCAAAATTGATAAATAAAAATAAATAAAGAGATTTAATCTTAAATAAGTTAACATCGATTATATAAATCTCCACCGAGATATTATCTCATTTAAATTTATCTGAAACAAAATGCAAACAGAGCTCAATAAATGATTAATGTTATACTTTTATACCACACAATAAATGATGTAATTTCTTTCAACTTTGACCTTTTTTGGTAGTTGAGATTTTCAAATCAAACATTATTACTCGTCAGGTAAATTAAAGGCAAATACGTCGCTTGTCAAATCTTTATCAAATCAAAAGCACCAGATTTTATTTTTTGGGTTAATATAGTATTTCGTTCGTCTCATAATAAGTATCAAATTAATTAAAAAAAATAAAATAAAAATTATTTTTTAGGAATTTAAGATAAAAAAAGTATATTTTTTTTAAACTCTATCCTAATTTAATAATTCAGATAGATAAATAAAGACAATTTTTTAATTTTTTAATTTTTTAAATATGAATAAAATGAGTGTAGCAAATTTCTTTTATCTTTTTCTTTCCTTTTTTACTTTGTTTCATCAAATGATAGGAAGATATGCTTACGTATTTGACAACTTTGCTTTAATTTCCTTTTCTAGTTAAAAAAACATTATTTCCTATTTTAACAAATTCTATTATAGGAAAATTACAACGACAATAACAACAATAGAGTATACACATATATTTTTTTCTTGGTTTTGATAATATAATATATTTACTAATTTGATTAATTTATATTCATGCTATATGTGTATGATTTAATACACTTTCTCTTTGAGATATTTTAATCAAGACTCAAATACAATATATTTGATTATCAAGAGTGAAGAGATTCATCCCGATGACATTTTTTGATGGTTCAATAGTGAAGAGATGAAGTTGTTCAGAGCTCTCAAGTTATGAAATAATACTTGGTATGAAGCGTTTCCCTCCGAATGAGGCCCTATGCGACGCAAATCCAAAATTATCAAGCTTCAATTGGACACCGAGTAAAAAATAAAAAAAATCAATAGGTATACATACATACTTGTTATAAAGTTCCCTTTTTCTCTTCCAACACTTTTTGTTTCTATTTTTTTTCTATAATTTCCAATTTAGAAACTAAGCAAAATGCTAAAAATCATAATTTTCTATTGTCACAAATATTTTTATAATCAATAATAGGACAAATCTTTTATAAACCAATTGGGTGCCATGGCTGTTCAACAAAATCATTATTTGTAGAAAAATAGCAAAAAAAAATAATATTATATGTATTTTGATTCTGACATATTTAGTAACTTAATTTAAATATTATAAATAAAATTCCAAAAGTAGACTAAAAAAATTATTTATCGTAAAAAATCTGACCACTTTAGGAAATATAAAACAAAAAACTGACTACTCTTCCCACGTAATCACACCTTATTCCCACGTGAACTGCAACAAAAAATTCACACACGTTCGTATGTATCACGTTACTTTCACGTGGCATATCAAGTGGGTTTTCGTTATCCGACCCGAACTACACTCACTATCTTGCTAATATACCCTCTCGTCTTATTTTAATTGTCATCATTACGAAATATATATATATATATATATATAATGGTGCATGAACAAGATATATAACAATTAATATGGAATGAAAGAAGCATTTGGTAGTTGATTAAAGTTATGTAGATATTAATATTGTATGAATTAATTATGAATGAATTTATATATTATTTTATGCAAATATTTGTATTTTATGAATTAATTATTTATATATTAGTTATTTCACCTTTTATCCTGCATAAAAATAATACTATAAATTTTCTCATAACTTTATATTAATTATGTAAATTTTTAAATTGCAAATCAAATGAGTACCATATTAGCTTAAGATGTGAACAATTTACATTTTAATCAGCTACCAAACATAATATTTAATATTTGCATAACTTGTATCTAAACTAGCTACCAAACGACCCCTTTATGTTTGTGTGAAAGAGAGTGACTTTGCCACGTGTCATCTAAAGTGGATTATCCAACATGACCCGATGCGATCTGATCCGATAAACACCCTTTTGTGTTTGCGTGGGAGTGAGTGTATCTCAGCCACATGACATCTAAAGTCGACTAAATTCAACTCGATTATCGACCCGACTATCGATATATTTATTTCTAGGCTCTATGGTGCGTGCGTAAGAGAAAGAGAGTTTTAATACGATTAAAATTGACTTTTCTCTGTTCCCAGGGTGGAACTTAGAAGTTTGGAATTTCATTTTTGTTTGTTTGTTTCCTTTTGTTTTTTTTAAATTATTTTTAATAAGCTCTGAAATTCACGTAAATTAAAAAAATTAAAAAAATGATTTTTTATTTTCAAGAAAAATTTATAACTATGATGGTATCGAGGCTGTAAAGAGAGGAGGAGGAAAATTGAAATAGAATAGAAAGGAAGAAAAATTAGTTCTTCTTTTTCACGTTTCTTCTTCTCTCTTATAATAAAGATCAGATTTTTATTCATTTTCTGTATCAAGATTACATTTTTCTTGATACCCACAATCTGTTTCCCTGTTTCTGAAACACCCTTTTCATAATCTTGTTAGTAGGGGTAGGGAGAGATGGGGGGTTGTGTTTCAAGACCAGATGGTTGTGGTGGAGGTAGATTAGGTGGTTCAAGGAGAAAGAGTAGGAAGAGAAGAAAAGCTGTAAAGAAAAGGGTGTCTTCTCATGTATCAGATCGATCAGCAGCTGATAAAGTTGATAAGTCTTTCCCTTTGGATCGTTCTTTCAACAATCCCACTTTTAATGGTACTTTCTTGTTTTATTTTCTTGTTTGTGTGTACATTTTTTGGGAATTTGTTAGTTTTCTTGTTCAATGTAAATTGTGATTGTTGAAAGTTGCTTTCTTTGTTGAAGAAAATTGGAATCGAGAAGAAAATCGAGTTTTTGATATAATAACTATTAGTTGAGTCATGAGTGAGCTTTGTGATTATTGAAAGTTTCTTTCTTTGTTGAAGATATTTGGATTCATGAAGAAAGTTGAGTTTTTGATATAATAATGGTTAGTTGAGTAAGCATATGAGAAAAGCTCAATGTAGTTGTGATTATTGGAAGTTAATTTCTTTGTTGACGAAAATTGGAATCGAGAAGAAAGTCGAGTTTTTTTTATATAATAGCTGTTAGGTGAGTGAGTATTTGAGAAATCTAACACATAATTGAATTTTTGATCTGTTAATGTTGGTGGAGTGTGAAACTAATCTGTGTTTTTGGAGTTTGATTTCTTGACTTGGTTTGGTTAAGTTGTATTGAAGGTTGGAGGTATGGAGGTTGGTGGGGTGCATTTTTCTTTGGAGGTTTGGTTAGATGTTTTTTGAAGGAAAAAAATTCAACTTTTCTTTGCAGTAGCTCATTTTTTGTTGTTGTTACTGTTTCTTTATTAGTTGATATGCTTTCTTCACTGCCGTTTTTCACTCGAGTCGAGGGTCCTCTGAAAGTAGTCTTTCTACCTCCATGAGGTAGGGATAAGGTTTGCGTAAACTCTACCCTTCCTAGACTTCCCCCACTTGTGGGATTACACTGGGTATGTTGTTGTAATTTCTAATTTTGCAATAGGAAAGGGTGGAGTGGTTTGGGATTAGGGAGAGCCTAAAGAAGTGGTTGAGCTGAAGAGAGTGTGATATTATGTTTTAATGGCGTATAAGTAGCAGGTAATGCCCGACGCCGTTATAGAGAAGGAGGAGGAAGAGGCAAATGAAAAGGAACTGTTTTGACAGTTTTTTTTTCTATGCTATGCACCCATACAAATCGATTTAAGTGTATGGTTGGTACTCTAAATTGCAATGTACATTATATATTGCTGTATATAACAACTGTAGAGATGAGGAGGTATGCCAAATTGTTGTGAAAGGCATAAGATTTTCTTCTTTGGATGAGATATAGTTATAACTCTCATTTACCTTTGGTATCTTAATTAGCATGCACCTGAATGGTGCTGACCGTAACGTTTTTCTTCAACAATTTGTTTCTTGAATTAAGTGAATTGGGATAATTACTCCATTAGGAATTTTGAATAGCTTATTCTAGGTTCAGTAGTGTAGTCTTCTGGATCGAGTTTACTTTATGGCATGCCTACTGCCAAACACGGTTATTTTCTGTCTTTTTGGAAATTATATATGATAAATCCTACTCCCTCAAATCCTCCAACATTTTCCCTTCGCTTGGCAACTCAGTTTCTTATTCTGTCTTAAACCATAACATTGTTACAGAATTGAGTTTACAAAACTTGGCTCCCTAAGAACTTTTATTTTTAAGTCTCTTCTCTTCTTTTAGGTCAAATATCTAAATTAAACACAATTGTGTGAGTATAACATGAGGAATCGAATAATAACATATTCTTTGTGTCAAAAGAGACACTATGTGATTAATGGAAGTTATAAATATACTGAGTTTATCTGTATGCTTGGCGGTAATTGTACCAGTTGAAGTCCCAAACAATGACACATGTTGTTTTCTTATGATAAAAATTGATGGTTCCTTTTATCTATTTAATACAATGCTAAATTACTGGAAGTTGCTAATATCCTTGCAATGTTTCCACTTATCCTAAAATCCACAGTGTTCCTTTGAAACTGGAACTAAGCAGGTGTCTTTTAGATCATGATGGATATCATCTGTATCATATCTTCATTTTCCTTCCAATCATTCCTAGGAGGGATGTTTCGCATAGTTTAGCTTCATGTTACTTCTGTCTGTCCAACCTAAAGCTGAATAGTCTATAGCGGATAAACCATTGGAACTAGCCTTTTCTAACATTTTGTGCTATTGTATAATGAAATAACAGGAGGTACTGAAGAAGCATGGTTTGATTCTTCTGCAAGATTTGAATCTGATTGCAGTGATGAAGATTTCCAGAGTGTTGCTGATGGTATGGCTTTCTCATTTCAGTTTATACGTTCTAACTGCAGTTGGGAAATTGTCATGCTGTGAATTTAAGAATAGAAATGTAATCACACTATTCTGCAGATGTGCTTTCTCTCAACGGCTCTGATTGTGGGCGGACTAGTGTAGCTTCAGCAACAGATGTCCACCATGGGGATATTGATGTCAATGCCCACCACAGGTTATCCTCTGACCTGCAGAGGCAAGGAGAATTATCAACAAGCAATCCTGCTTGTAGCTCTGGCAGTGGTTCAGCTAAAACGTCAATCAACCCAAGCAGTATGTTGCGTCCAAAAGATGCAAACTCAAAAATGAGACTTGATGGACCTCACAGTGAGGTACAACCTGTGTTCCTTGATGAAATCTCTTCCTCTGCTAATGGAAGCAGTAGAAGGGAGGATGGCTTGTTGGATAACTGTGGAATTCTTTCAAACAACTGTTTGCCCTGTCTTGCATCCACGGTTGCACCAGTTGAGAAGAGACAATCTCTTAGCGCTACTTCTCCAAGTGCAAAGAAGAAAGCTGCCATAAAACTTCCTTTCAAATGGAAAGAAGAAAATCCTATTGCTGCTTTACGTAAGTTTCTATGTCTACCCTTTTCCCCTTCCAATCTAAGCCCACCCTTTTGGTCTAGGCATGTGCATCCCTAAGTGATTGAGTTTTCATATCTTTTTGTAATAGTCAATGCCATAAGTGGCTGGGGTTTCACATGTATTTCTAATAATTGTTAGTGCACTTTCTTGAATTAGTTTTTTGATAAGGTAAGATTTTATTGAAGACAGTAATACTATGACTACCTTTTGTCAATTGCACAAATGAATCAACTGGCTTATGCTTCATCAACAATGTGCAAGAATGAAGAAATTTCATGAATTGCTTTTTTGACCTTAGCCTATTACAGGATTTAATATTGTTGTGGTGATTTTTTTTTTCTTCCAATGAGAACTTGTCATATTCAACTATTGTCATCTTACCGCCAAAACTTTGTCCCATCTGATGCCAACAAGAAATATTATTTGGAAATTAAGTTATCTTCAGCTCCTAGAAATATTACTTGCAGACAAACATGGACAATGTTTGAGCTGTTTATTCTTCTTTCCAAGGTATAACTGAAGTAGGTTTTTGAGGATTAATAAGCAAAGTGCTCCAAATTTTGTGTGAAAGTGTAGTTAGTGAAGTATGAGGCAATGAAAAAAATGTTTGGGTATAGAAACCTGTTCTGATGCTGTTGTTAAGAGATTTTATGTTGTGTGTATTTCTGTTGGGTTTAATGCTCCTTCCCTTTCTGAAAGATTGAAGACCAAAATGTTGTCTAGAATCCAGATGAGCTCAAAGCTGTGTACTTTGTGCCGAGAGTAGATGAGTCTGAACTGCTGCAGGTGGATGAATACCTTAACACGTGGCCTTTGATATATCATAGTCTAGTATGATGTTACACATATATGCAACATTCTGTTTTATCAACACCCCTTATAATTATTAAGATATCAGACTTAACATTGAAACATTGCAATAAAAAGGATTTCAGGGGGGAGCGTGGATGTGGGATATTTCAGGGATGTCATTTGTTACTGCAAAATCCAAATAGAGGATATTTGGTGCATTTGATGTGAGAGATGATACAGTTATTCCTCTATTGACTTGGGGAACATTGTTTGTGAGCTTTTCATCTTAGTAATCTGCTTTTGGGGGTGTAAATTATTGAGTTATTTTCTAAAGAGTGTACAACTTCGTTGATCTTGCGCTATTACACTAACGAGCAATTTCAGGAAGAGAAAAAATGAGGAACGGAGTTACTATGATCAAGAGTAAGTGGATAACATTTGCATCATAAGTCAATGTTGAGCATGAGAAGTTGCACTCTAGATTTTGATTTGTAGATGGGAGGTGTACACACCAACTGCTAAACAGATCAAGGAATTGAGGCAAAACAAACTGACTCTTATCCTTTTAATGTGGTACAGTTTCATCTAAAGCCCTGCTTCAAAGACCAATAGCTGGTTCCCAAGTACCAGTTTGCCGGTTGGAGAAGAAAATGGCTGATAGTTGGTCCCATATTGAACCGGGCACTTTCAGGGTTCGAGGAGAAAACTATTTCAGGTAAAGTGCTTCCCTCTCTTAGCACTCACATGCACACAGATACATGCAAAAATCTATAAAGATGTGTTTAATCATATAAGACCTTAGATCATCTATATGATAATCATCAACATGCATATGGATATGTGCTAGCTGCCACTGCACTAGTTCATGTGTTGTATAAGGTATTTCATTGCACACATATTCTTTTGTGCAGGGATAAAAAGAAGGTGTTTGCTCCAAATTATGCAGCATATTATCCTTTTGGAGTTGACGTATTTTTAAGCCAGAGAAAAATATTTCATATTGCCAGACTTGTGGAACTTCCTTTCATTGAACAATCTGGAACACTTCCTCCCATCCTTGTTGTGAATGTTCAGGTATGATTGGTTTTTGAAATCATAGTAATGAGTATTTATATCGTCTTTTTCTTGATCTAAATTTCATAAAAGCTTTCAAGGTCCTGAAAGTTGTTGTAAAGTTATCTGCTTTGTTCATTTTAAGTCTGTCTGTGCAACTTTTCAATTAAAGATGGGTAATGTCTCCATGCTGTAGATGCAATTCATTTTTATTTCAAAGTCTAATGTATTCTGCTGCATCATTTTACATTGTATGAAAGGGTGTCGATTTTTAGTAATTTCTGGTCCCCTCATGGAGCAGTTTGAGTAATGAATGTAGTGTAACCACTAATCCTACTTTATTCATGGCGTGTCCTAAACTCCTAATCATACAAAGTTTCATTTTTAAGTAGTCATTTAATTCATGTATCTTTAGCCATTTCATAGCACTCTTAACCTTGCCTTTTTCTTTTAGTTTTTCTATTTCCCAAAGTGCTCCCATTAACAGTCAATCGGCCTTTTGGATGTCATGTCTGCTGTTGAAATTAAATGTACCCATGTAGACATCACTAGTTACTTCGTTAATGTGTATTCCCGGGATTAGCCACTTAACACTATCTTAATTTTCTATAATCTCAGCATTAGCTACTTTATACTTAATTATTCCCTCATGTTGCGGAACTGTTTTTCTTCTGCAGATCCCGTTATATCCTACCGCTATTTTTCAAGGTGAAACTGATGGTGAAGGGATGAGTTTTGTTTTGTATTTTAAGCTTTCAGAAAGTTACGCCAAGGAACTTCCTCCTCATTTTCAAGAGAGTATCAAGGTATGTTTGAGCGTTCATGTTATTCTCATATTTATTCTTTTTCTTTTTCCGTGTATGATTATTAATTATATCTAAATAAAATATAAGAATTAACAAATAAAAATACATATAAATTGACTATTATTACGTGTTCACAAATGTATAAAGATAAAGATATATACTTTTATTGGCCCAATACAAATAATTTTTTACGATTGTGACCACTTCAAAGTTGTCAAATTTTTGTCTTTTGATATGAGATAATGCCTAGTTGTATATAAATAAATGACAAAAAATAGTTTCAGAATTAGTTGTATATATGAATTCTGTTAAGACTGCCGATATATGTAATTAAAATTCTTTATTAAAATATTAAATTTTTGCTTATGATAGTTTTCAAACACATGACATACCCTGGGGTTCCTAAAAATAAGTTACATTATGTAATTTACTAATTTGTATAAGCTATATTGATACTATAAAATAATTATCTTGCTAATGTATTTTGTATTCTCTCTTCATCTCAAAAAAAAATGTCGTTTTTATCATATTTCATGCATATTACGAATAATAATACTTCCTCCATCACATATTATTGACTTAGCAGGCTCTAAACCCTCCCACATGAGATTTCAAGTACAAGTAATTGTCTACCCTTAAAGTTTTTTGTCTTCACGGATTAACATTTAGTTGGCCTAATTTTTTTTAAATCCAACAAATTAGTTACCTTTCACATTGTGGATCATAATATCCAAAATAGTGAAGGGTGTTTGATAATATTTCATTCTTTGAACGCTCATGAATAGTAGAGCAAAGGAAATGATAACTACTTAACCATAAATCGTTCATTTTTCTTTCCTCACAAGTATATCACGATGAGCTAAAGTTACGACAACTCCAAATTAAAGGCGAGTAAGGATATTATGAAAAGGAATTTCCCAAAAATCTAAAATCACAATCCCTTTTAGAGGCCAAACACCTTCAATCTCTATCATAGGTGTCGGAATAAAATGAAAAGAACAAGCTTGATACTTATTTTGAAACGGAGAAAGCATAAGTTAAATTAAGAATAAAAAATGGCAAAACAAGCATCTTCCTAGGACAAAATAGTGCTTTGGCGTTTTTGAGGAACCAAAGGCTTTGGTCATCTGTCAACACTGCTGGCAAAAGCAGAGGATTAGTTTAGTTATCCTAAAAATCTATTGGTAGAAGGAAAAAAAAAACTATGTGCAAACTGACAATAATATTCTTTCCTTCCATCTTTACTTGTCCAAATATATTAAAAATAATTATTCAACTTTATTTATTCAAATAATTTAGCATTTTATGTCTATTTCTACTCTTACTATTAAATAATAAGTATTTAGCATTGTGATATAGGCTAATTACCCCTTTATTTTTATTTTTTTTAATAATGTGTCAAGTCAAATCTGGACAAGTAAAGATTGACGGAAGGAGTAATCTTTAATAAAGTCTAGATTTGTTTTGTCTTCATTTCTTTAATATTTTTAACTCTATCTCCAACTTTTTTTAACAAATGCAAATAAACAATTCATACAAATAACATGCTTTTCAGCATATTACAATCTGTAAAGAGAGAAACCAAATCATTGTCTTAAAACAATCTTTGACCATCATTTCATTTCACAAAAATCTCCCAAATGGCTTCTCAAGTTCTTTGTTTTCTTGTATTGTTAACTCTCACAACTATTTGTAAGAGTAAATCTTGTCATCCAAATGATTTAAAAGGTCTTCAAGATTTCAAGTCTGGAATTCATTCAGACACTTCTGGTAGATTAAGTAAATGGATTGGCCGCGATTGTTGTAAATGGGAAGGTATTTTTTGTAGTAATGTATCTAGAAGAGTTGTAAGTATAAGTCTACCAGGTCTCTATACTTCAGATGATGCACCAATTCAATCTGCTATGGAAGGTGAATTGTCACCTTCAATCACACTCATCAACTATCTTGAAGTTATCGATATAGGTGATCTCCTTGGTATAACGGGGAAAATCCCCTCATCGATTGGTTTACATCTACCAAATCTCAGAAAACTCAACTTTGTTGGAAACAGGTTTACTGGTGCATTACCAGAAAGCATTTGTAAGTTGTCTAAACTGGAAGAATTGTATCTCCAAGAAAATGGTTTTTCGGGTTTTATTCCCTCGTGTATAGGAGGTGTAAAGAATCTAAGAAGAATGGATGTACATTCTAATAAACTTTCTGGTGTAATTCCTGAGTCTATAACAAAGTTGAAAAAAATGGAAAGTTTGTGTCTTCAAGAGAATTTCTTGACAGGGGATATACCAGAAAACATTGGTAATTTGCAAGAATTGAAAGAGGTTGATCTGTCTAATAACTCGTTAACGGGGATAATCCCTCGTTCTATTTCTAGACTAAAGTTTATGACAGTTCTTTACCTGAATTCCAACCAGCTCGAGGGAGAGATACCGTTGCCTTCAAATCCTGGGAAATTGTCTTCTCTGAGCTTTGTAAGACTGCAGAACAATCGGCTGAGTGGAACGATACCTTCATCTATTGGCTACTTGACTTCCCTTCAGAGAGTTTCACTTGCAAACAATCAGCTAAAGGGTTCTATTCCTTCAAGTATAGGTAATTTGAAGTTACTAGAAATGTTGTATCTTAGTTACAACCAGTTATCTGGTCAGTTGCCAAGATCAATAGGCGGGATTTCAAAGCTTCTTTACCTGAGTATATCTCATAACATGATTGAAGGACCGTTACCTCGTGAAATTTCTTCCCTTTCAAATCTTCAATCGCTGGATCTTTCATTCAACCGCTTGAATATGTCAACCATTCCCAAGTGGCTCATGCAGTTGCCATCACTATCGCGAATTTACTTGGCAGGATGTGAAATTCATGGTGAAATTCCAGATTACATACCCAAGTCATTGCTGGAACTAGACTTGTCAGCTAACCATCTTTCAGGAAGGATACCAGCTTGGATTGGCAGCTTTTCGCAGCTTTATTCTTTAAACATTTCTAAGAACAAGTTTATGTCTGAGATTCCATCAACTGTCACGAATCTCGACATTCTGGGAGTGTTAGACCTTCACTCAAACAAGCTAGAAGGCAGTGTGAATGCAGTTTTCCAGATAAAGAGCAGGTTTGCAGAAGGATCATTGACATATCTTGATCTGTCTGATAACAATTTCTCAAGTGGTGTCGAGCAGATTGGCATGGGAGGACAACAACATATCCAACACTTAAATTTATCGCATAACTTTCTCAAAGGTAGATTACCAACCTCCGTAGAAACATTGAAAACACTAGAGACTTTGGATCTCAGTTACAATGGATTAGGAGCTAACCTGCCAACATCACTGGCCAACGTGACCGTTCTGGAGAGACTGATGCTGCACAAAAATCAATTCACCGGCAGAATCCCTGAGGAGTTTTTGAAGCTGAATAAACTGAAAGAATTGAACCTTTCAGATAATCTTCTTGAAGGAAAAATACCTTATGGGAAGCCATTTCTTGATTTTCCGCAGAGCTCATTCTCTGGAAACAGAGGTTTATGCGGGAAACCCCTCCCTCCCTGTAAATCTTGAGCTTTCGTTGCTCTTCACATAATTTTCTAGAAACAATTCAATATATAGGATCAAACTGCTAATGCAATTCTTCGCTTCAACTGTTAATGCAACTCTTTGCTACCTAATCACTATATACATATAGCAAGTAATGTATAATTCATGATAAGTAACCAGATATACAACAACATACCCACTGTAGTCCCTCAAGCGAACAAGTGGAGTCTTGAGAAGGTAGGATATATGCAGACCTTACCCCCATCTTTGTGAGGCAAGGAGACAAGAAACAAATTTTACATTGACAATAGAAGTATATATAATTTTGGCGATAATCCAAACACATTTCCATTGCAAATTAAAACCTTCCCCTCAGCGCACACATTAGTATACAAGAACACAAGCACTAAAAGTATCTGACTTGGTAACAAGTGTGCCCTTCACATATGAAGACCTTTCAACCCTCACGTATTGTCATTTACGATGAAAAGCACTTAAAATTCATGTTGCTGAAAAGTAATTGAACAGATTGCTTCATTATCAAACAAAAAGAATGAATTAGAATCGATTCCATTAACTGATATCTCAATGTTGTCCATGAATTCATACACATATATAGCTTATGTAAGTTATTGACTTGTCCAGAACTCATGTCATAAAAGGCTAGGTGACATAGGAGTTGGCCCCAAACAGGCAAGTTCAATGAGGATCTGTATGGTGATCCGAATGTGAGAATCATCCTTAACAGTTCCCGTTGAACCTGCTACACTCCTAATCTGCCGGACATTGAAGATTTTGATAATCGGGGATAAAATGAGACAGAGAGAGATAGGCACCAAAAGCGAGGGACAACTGAACTTCTCTAAGTTACTTCTTTATTTGCAATGTCTGTGCAGCTAATTCCAAGGGATCTCTATTCCAACCCCAGTTGCTGATAATTCGCATAGTCAATTTCATTTAACCGTACACAACATAAAACCTGCTCCGGCAATTCTTCAACTTTGTTTCCCTGTTTGGAAAGTGGTAAAAGACGTTACCTAGATGGAAAAATGATTTCCAAGGCCGAAAAAGAATCTGGAAGAAAAGAAAAAATAATGGAACGTTGGAGACAGATACTTGCCTGAATTGTTAGCCCAACATCCAAGCAACAGAGCTTTAGTCTATCTAGGAATGTTTCAAAACCCTTCCTAGAGATGTAACTGAATCTATGCATATCTATGTCAATCTCAAAGTAATTCTCTCCCTGCAAAAAGATCAGTAACAGCCAAAGTAAGAATCAAAAGACGAATCAACACCTAGTCATATATTCTTTCTTAATCCAGAAAACGGGCAACAGTCTAGATGTATGCTATAACTGAAACAATTCTTCTTAAGTTTCAGATGGAAAATTTAAGTGAAGATATCTTATGGTTCCGTAACAAATGCAAAGTAAAACCTATAAACTACACTACTTGTATGGTCTAAAGGAACATAATGCAAGAAAACAATCTCAGTCCACAGGAAAAAGCTAGTACTTTAGGATGAGAAGTTAAAAATTCGAGATTAACTGATTAAGTCATGCAAAGAAATTATATTCTATCGAGTTAAAGAGTGCCTAACACGATTTGCGACGAATAGATGGTCCATGTTTCATCAGTCATTCTAGAAAAAACTTTTAGTTCATTCAGTAATCTTTGTTGATTTGTGAACTGCTTTATTATCCTGGTCACTGTGGAACAGTCTTAATTTACTACTGGACACACCAGATAATTTGAGGATGTTTCCCAGTTCGAAACAGGATGTTTGCCTTTTCCCAAAACTAAATGTTAAAAGGGAATGACAGGGACATTTAACAAATTTGAGTAGAACATGATGTGTAACCAAATCATACTCCAATTTAAAAAGAACCAAAGTTTGCAAAAATTTACCTTGTAAAACTGGTGTTGAGGACGTGAAAGAACAGGTTTTTCATTGTAGGCATGCATAAGCTTCCTCTCTGCTGCACTTAATGGGAGTTCCTCCATATTTGCTACACGACCTAATATCTTCAATCGTTCCCTAAAGGGTGCAGTATGTTCAACAGGAAAAGCCTTTACTTTTTCCACTTCATCATCAATCAGCCTCTGTCCAAGATAAGACAAGGGGAAGAAAAGTGAGAATTAGTTCAAATAGGAACTCGATTGTTTGCAAAAATAATAATAATCTGACTCAAGTAAATATGATGGCCACTCATGAAATATGGAAGACATGAATCATGATAGAAAGCTACAAATTCAAAGGATGTATAAGCAAAAGTAGATAGAATTGCAAATGAAACGGGAAAAGATGATAGTATCATATGAAGAAACCAACACTGCAAGAGAGTGACTTTGAAACCAATCATACACGGAAAAAGAAAAAGAATAAATATGAGAAAACATGAACACTCAAACATACCTTGATACTCTCTTGAAAATGAGGAGGAAGTTCCTTGGCGTAACTTTCTGAAAGCTTAAAATACAAAACAAAACTCATCCCTTCACCATCAGTTTCACCTTGAAAAATTGCGGTAGGATATAACGGGATCTGCAGAAGAAAAACAGTTCCGCAACATGAGGGAATAATTAAGTATAAAGGAGCTAATGCTGAGATTATAGAAAATTAAGATAGTGTTAAGTGGCTAATCCCGGGAATACACATTAACGAAGTAACCAGTGATGTCTACATGGGTACATTTAATTTCAACAGCAGACATGACATCCAAAAGGCCGATTGACTGTTAATGGGAGCACTTTGGGAAATAGAAAAACTAAAAGAAAAAGGCAAGGTTAAGAGTGCTATGAAATGGCTAAAGATACATGAATTAAATGACTACTTAAAAA
>JAJOOO010008840.1:0-43480 GCA_029582685.1 Solanum piurae
TAAGGTGCCTATTATGTTGATGTTCATGAGATTTTATCAAAATGGCATGAAAGAATAACTTCCAAACAAATGTCCTTTTTAGCATGTTTTGCATATCCTCATACTTAGTACGTGTGTTGTACTAACCCCTTTCTTCTATTTTACTACAAGTGTAGGTTGTGGTAACTAGGAGGAGATTGTGCCTTGGAGTTACTTGGATTGCTTCAGTCTTCCAAGTCTTTGGTATGTCCTCAAGATTCGAGGACTATGTTTAGAAGTTTCTTAGTCATTGTAACAAACACTTAAGTTCCATTTCATTGTAAAGGGCCGTGTCCCTTAGTACGTTTTAAGTTCTTGTCTAAGATTGGCTAAAGAGACTTAGTAGTTCCGCTTGCGTATTGATGTTATTGAATAAAAGTTTTAAATTCTTAGTGATTTTTATGATCTATGCGACGAATGAATGCTAAGGCTTGTATAAGACCTCTGAGAGGTCGAATACGCATGTAACAGCTAGAGGGTGCTCTCGCGTCGTTACAAAAATGACCCCACTTAAAATTTAGCGGGGCCCGACCACGGGCCCTATGACGTACCATTAAAGGAACCATGGCCAGTCAAGTGGGTCATGGTCTGATGGTCAAGGGCTACTGGTTCTAGGGCCCTTCCCTCTACAGTCCACTTCACGGACCGTGTGAAGGATCAGAGGCCGTGAAGATCACCATGGTCCTTCACTTGGGCTAGGGGCTTACAGGCTCAACTTCACGAGCCTCACCACGGGCCGTCATCAAGAGTACGGACCGTGGAGGGCTCCGTGGTCTGATGGCTGGGCCTGGTAGGTTCTGCCTGGATTATGTGAGCCTTCCAACGGCTCGTAGGGTGGTCTACAACCTGTGAAGGGATCTGTGGTACACCACTTCTGGGGCTGGGTGTGAACCACGACGAGGGTGATGGATCGTGGTTCCTTTCATGGTCCGTGAACCCCTCCGTGGCTCACAAATTTTCTGCTTGTCTATCTGAGCTAAGTTCTGAGGTGTTATACAGCGTGCAGTCCAATGCATTATTAATGTCAGTTTCGCTACACTTCAGTTTCCTACCTCGAACTTCAACAACTTTTATAGGGTCAACCCGACCCTTTTTCTTCTTACCTCTTGGTAATAACTGCATATATTCATCATAAAATTCCCTCACCTAAGTGAGAACATATGGGTGACAGGGCTTTGTGAACTGCTCTAATTTATAAAACCTAAGATTTCACCAAATCTGAAATATCTATCAATCACACCATCCATGAACAACTGTTTCTCCTCAAGAATAGTACGCATCCTAGAACTTTGAGATGATTTAGAATCCTAGGTATCACAGGGGAAAGAATAGAAGTTGGAACAGGCACTGTAACAGTAATAAGATAGTGGATGGCCTTAGAACAATCACTCTTGTTTTGTTTAGTAGATTGCGCTTCCAGGAGTGGATTATGCAATGGGGTATTATATCCATCCTCATCATTGTCGTGGTCAGACTCAGTCCAAGTATACTCCAAAGAGCCAAAATTTGTTCTATCATCATCCCCTCACGACTTAGAAGACTTCTTCTTACCCTTGCCACTCCCATACGTAGATTTGCATTGAGTTGTCTTTGAAGTGGACAAAGGCTCGTCTATCACAACTCCCTTGTGTTTTTACCTCGGAGGAGGAGCATGGGGTGTGGATTTATTCTCAGATATTTTTTATGAAGAGGCATACCGAAGGAAATAAAATCATCCATGGTAATAATATATGTGCAAGTGAAAGATCCAACAATGGTTTTATATAAAAGAAAATTATTAATCTACAAAGAAGAGGTAGGAGGCTTTATTCAATTACTCTTGTATTTTCTGCACATAGAATGTATCTCTCTACATTGAAAATATGTAATAAGGCACCCCTATTTATACTACTAACAACCAAAGTAAACTAGGACTAGGAACCTATAAAACTAACAACCACAGTAAACTAGGACTAGGAACCTATATAACTAACAAATCCAAATTAAATATAATTAAGTAAATACCATAAATAACAAATCCTAAACTAGCAAGGAATCTTATTCTTGGTTTATTTTCTACATAGCCTCCCTTAAACCAAGATCTTCAAAGTAACCATGCCTAGCATCTTCTTCAACTTTATGAACAACTTAATAAGTAATATCAGGTTTTTTAAAAGTCAAGTATCTTAGATTTCCTATCAATTTTCTGAAATATGTAGCATCAACAAAATCGTGTGTGCCATCTTTAGTCAACTTTAATCTCTCTTCAGCAAAATTCAAGTTCAATTTGACTTTCTTCATATTTAACATTTTTAAAATATCATCGTCATGTTTTTTCCTTTTCTTATATTCTTGATAATTATTCTTGCCTTATAATCATCTGCTTCTCTAATTAATTTGTTTTTCTTATTGTATAACCACTTGACTCCAATTGGTTGTTTTGAAGGTAACAAAATTGTCAACTCCCAAGTGTTATTTTTCTCAATAACATGATTGCTTTTTTCATTCACCGCATTCCTACAATGATCATATTTAACAAATACCTTTTCATGCTCTTCATAACCTATAATTTTGAATAATGATCGAGAGTTGATTGTATCTTCACTATTCATCATCATGCACTTCAATTGTGGATCTAGAACTTTAATTGTTTCTGCTCCAATTTTAGATTGATCATCAAAAACTTGCTTTTGGTGAACACTTTTGCTTCTTTTATTACTAGCTTCATCTTCAAAAGCTTCAAACATTTTTTCTTGTGAGACAATAGTGAATATTTCTATTTCTTTTCCAATAGCTTCACTTTGTATAGACCAATCATGTCTATTACATGTCTCATGTCTTGAATTACTAGTCTCTATCGAAGCAACATCAGTTTCAACCAAATTGCCATTTTTAGTCATCCCAATAATTATTGGCTTATTAGATTGACCACTATTGAAGTCCTATTTGCAATCAAAGACATCTATACCGCAATGAAAATTACCTCTACATTCCCTTTGTTTCTCCACAATATCTCTGATCTTTTTCATATATTTCTGTCGGATTTGATGATTCTTCTTTTTCATTTAATTGACCATCCTTTCTTTGCAATACCTCCTCCTCTATCACATATGTTTTTTTTATTAAGACACATCTTATATATTACAAATTCATCTTCAAGATCACCAACTCTCATAGTATTTAGATTTCGACTAAACTCAATATCTTTTTTCTTGGTCTGAAACTCTTAACTTAGAGAATTTAATATTTTTTATATAACTTTAACTTCTTTTAATACCTCTCCATTAATCCATAGGATATCAACAACTTCTTTAATTCACATAAAGAAATCTTTGATTGATTTTGTTGGTTTCATCTGAGCCAACTTAAATTGTCTCCAAAGCACTTGAAGTTTTTCTCTCTTCACATATGTAACACGTCCATATGTTTTTGTTAAAATTGTCCAAGCCTCGTTTGCTGACTTAACATGTAAAATTTTATTATATACATGTAATTCGATCTTGCTACCAAGGTAAAAATGTGCCATATAATCTTATTTTCTATTTTTCTCCAATTATTTTGCAACTTCACCTTCAATGTTGTGCCCTCTAGGCATCCATGAATCCAATATCGATAATGGACCATAGTTCAACAACATTGAAAAAATTCTTCATCGATTGATATCAAATCTCAAAATTATTTTTGTCATCAAACACAAAAAGGGGACATTCGTGCAAATATGGAATACTCATATTCTTTTGTATATGTCAGATCTCACAAGAGGCTTTAATAGGATCTCACACAAGGCTTTTATCAGGATCTCACACCAGGCTTCTATAAGGATCTTACACAAGCTCTGATACCAATTTGAAGGAGATAAAATTGCCCAAGGTAATAACGTATGTGCAAGTGAAAGGCCTAAAAATGGTTTTATTTAGAACAAATTTATTAATCTACAAAGAAGAGGTAGGAGGCTTTATTCAATAACTCTTATATTTTTTGTACACTGATTGTATCTCTCTACACATTGAATGTATCTCTCTCTACATTGAAAATATGTAATAAGACACCCCTATTTATAATATTAACAACCAAAGTAAACTAGGACTAGAAACCTATAAAACTAATAACCAAAGTAAACTAGGACTAGGAACCTATATATCAAATCCTAATTAAATATAAATAAGAAAATACCATAAATAACAAATCCTAAACTAGTAAGGAATCCTACTCTTGGTTTATTTCCAACACATACCTGTGTACAACACAAATACAAAGTACCACATCGAGGGTGAAAGGTTAGTTCAAAAGGAATGATGATACTCACCAAGTATATCAGCTTGTAACCGAAAAAACTTGACGAACTTAAAGGGCCATTGCTGAATGTAATAGTGGCTCACTTTATAAATAAAACCTAGATTGGTGATGGGGAGATCCAATCGGTGATGTGCTGAATCCATTGGAGAGACCAAGGAAACTCGTTGAATGAGCTTAATTCAAAGCATCCCCAATTGTAATAATTGGCGTACTTGAGTGCCATTCGGCACATTGCCGACTAGTTTATGTACCACCAAATTGGCTCTGACCCATCACCCAAGTACCACCATTAATAAATTTGTATTACTTCCATGACACAATGCATAAAAGTAAAATTTAACCTACCCACGATAATTCTAAGGGTTGGGGTTCTCCAACTTCCCCCAAATTTCACCAAACATTTAACAAAATGACGATTTACTCTTAAGAAAGATGACACCCAATCCATCATTGGTACAAATAAAGTTCTTTGTTCGATCATAGGCTACTCAGACTTCATCAATGCTAACAAAACAATCAAAGAACCATTACCCACATATACCCATCATCAATCAATAATCAACAAGTAGAGATTTATTGCTCCCTAATGAAAATTGCAAAATCACTAAACCACCCCAATTGAGTCAAAGCTAAGAGAAACATTTAATGGAGTAATTGAAGCAATCATTCAACTATAACAACACAATAATGAACAATAACTAGACATCTAAGAACATGGATTCAAGAAACTTATAAAGTAATGTGAAAGAGCAAAAAGTGGATGAAGAACCAACCTTCCAAAGAAACCAACAATGATGATGCACATGGGACATGTAATGATGGAAATGAGATGAAATCCAAATAAACTTGATGAAATTATTTAAAATAAAAGTATGAAACTAAGAAAGAAATGTGGATGAAAGGAAGGAAGAAGAAAGAATGAAAATATTTGGAGGGATTAATTTAAAAAGTAAAAAAAAAACCTTGGCTCTTCAACTCACATCTATTTGGTGAGCTCAACTAACTCCACCAATTGGAATCAGTACATCGCAAAAATGAAAACGTAACTTACCAACCCTCGCTTAAAAGCTTCAGTGATTTGTAGATTTCGGTGATACACCAACCGTCACCGAAATTCACTCGACGATTCTCTTAATGGTCAAGGCATTACAAAATTTCCAACGCCAAGAACTGGGAGATCTCTTAAGTTTGGTGACCCCCTTCAATGACACATCGAATGGTTAGGTGATACACTTAATGGGTGCCATCACCGCATAAATATTCAACGCTTTCACATCCAACTCCAACCTACACATTCAACACTCGTTATTGAAAATGACATAAAGTAAACCTTCGGTTGCCTTTTCAAGAAGCGTCTTAGTTTACGTTGTTGCATGGTGTGGAAATGCATTTCAAGCATTATCCAATAGAACATCACTTCAATAATAGCCACTTCTGAACGTTCACTAAAATTCAACTTCAGAAGTTGCCCATTCACTTTGAACTTTGAACCATCCTTATTTTCCACTTATTTATATAGCCCCATTAGGATATGCCTGAACCACTCAAAATGGCCTGGACCATTTAGAATTCAACTTGACCAAAAACAAATGCAACCTCAAGTTATAGAGCAAAACAAAATCACCCGCTCTAAACTCTCGTTTCAAGATTTTGTCATTATACAATATTTTCATCCTCTCTTTGTACAGAGCTGAGATTTCATAGGCCTTAAAGAACACTCATCCATTTCATACAATTGGTTCACTCTATCTTTGGAAGCCTCATTTCAATTCAAATTCAACCTTTCAAAGCCCACAACGCTCTATGCTCCAACTCTATGGGGAAGTGGCAAGCTTTCACAAACCCAAGTTTATAACGTGACATACCAATAGGAGTCTTGAATGTGGTCTTATAATCCTATAGAGCATCATCCAATTTTTGTGACCAATTTGTCTTATTTTTCTTCATTGTTTAGACAAAATTGATCTCCCTATTGGATACCTTAACTTGACCACTTGTTTGCGGGTGATAGGGGTGGTAACTTTGTGTTTGACTCCATATTTACTCGAAAATGTCTCAAACATTCGATTGTAGAAATAGGAACCTCCATCACTAATGATAGCTCAGGTGTTCCGAATCTTGTGAAAATGCACTTTTGGAGAAAGTGGACCACACTCCTCCTTTCATTCATAGGTAATGCCACCACATATACCCACTTAGATACATAATCAACAACCCCAAAATATAGTTGCTACCATACGAGCTCACAAACGGACCCATGAAATCAATAACCCACACGTCAAACAATTCTACCTCAAGTATGGGAGGAAGTGGAAATTCATGATTTTGGGACACTCCCCATGTCTTTCACTTTACATACAAGTTTCTACAAGGGAATTGGAATATTGATACAATGATAGCTAATAAAATCCACTTTGAAGAACTTTCGAAGTCATTTGCATCTTGCTATGGTGTCCACCCATGGGACACACACTACATTCCTCAAGAATGGAACCTCTTCCAGAACACATCTCTGGATCACATTATTAGCACACTCCCGAAATAAATAAGGCTTACCCAATAATTTCTCTTAACATAAAAAATAAACCTCTTCCTTTGATATGGATTTAGAAGCTCGGGTAGGATCCCACAAATGATGTAATTTGCAAAATCTGCATACCAAGGTGCAACTGCATTTGAGATAGCCATCACATATTCGTCAGGGAAAGACTCATCAATGTCCCTTTCTACCGAATTCATGACATTGGATTCAACGCAAGAGAAATGATTCACCACTTGATTCTCACCATATTACATACGCGTACATTCAATGTACTGATGTCATTCGACCTGCATCGTTTCATTATGCAGATTTAGGTATTTAAGATCATCAACAAGCGTTCCGATGAGATCACTTCATCTACTGTTCAGCTTCTACTGAGACCTCCTTACTTTCGGATGACTCCATTTTTATTTCTCATAGTAGTAGGGTTTTGAGGTGTTGTGGGTTTTGTTCCAACACCAATCTTTAGATAGTAGAGGCTTCATGGACAAACAAAGTTAGACAGTTTCAAGTATTTTTTCTCAGATGTTTTATTAAACACTTACTATTTATATTAAGTATTTAAGACGTTGTTTTAAAAGTTCTTTAAATGTTTTAAATGTTTATCTATTAAAACTTTTGTGTATCTTATTAAGTTATATGTACCATAGTTAGCTAGGCCTAGGGTTCGCTTGGGACCAGAAATGGTTTTGAATGCTGACCACATCCAGGGTGTTGGCTCGGGGTGTAGCACAACATTTAGTCCATAAAGGGCATAGGAAAATGGTCCATTTCAGTCCATGAATTTAGTTTGTGATAATCAAACAAATTCTCCATCTCGTATCATTTGGAACCACCGTGATTCCTCCCTTTTAGGCACATAATGTACGAGGCTAACCCATTTACTATCCGCTATCAAATAAACAACACCTGCATCAAGCCACTTTATAATTTCCTTTTTGATAACTTCTTGCATATGAGGGTTCAATATCCTTTGATGCTCAATACTTGGATTGCAATCACTAGCTCAGTGAATATTTTGGGTGCATATGTCAGGAGGAATCTCAATAATATCAGTGATAGCCCAACTCATAACCTTTATGAACTTTTTCAACACGGTAACTAGTGTTTTAACTTGCCAATTCAATAAATTAGTGACAACAATCACTAACAAAGTGTTAGCACATAACGGAGATCAGAAGCAAGAGCATTTTATTCTAACCTTGGTGGTTCTTCTATGAATGGTTTGGCAGGTGAACTCTCTGTATTCTTTAGGTCAATATCAAGTTTCTTAGGATTATTTGGATAAGAAACTAACCCCATGAGAGAATCCACCACTTCATCATAATCTTGAATTTTCTCACCATCATAATTCAACAAAACAACCGCCAAAGATTCACCAATGCATGCAACCTCCCTAACATTTTCCACTGCTTTATTAATATTATCAATTACCAACATAACTTGCAATTCACTTAGTTGTTTAATTGATTTGCACACGTTGAAATTTACTTCATCATCATTCACCCATAATTTTATCTCTCAACTGTCGATATCCATCAATGGTCTTCTGATTGCCAAGAATGGCCTATCCAAAATAATAGGTACTTTTGAGTCAATTTCACAATAAAGAAAGGCAAAATCAATGGGGAAAAAATAAATTTGTCAACATAAAATTGGACCATTTCTTTCTAAGCCCCGAACTCACCTTCCCATTATCGACTATGATTGGCCCCGGTCCCTCCTTGGACATATGCACCTCGACTTAGGATTCACCAATATGTCATAAGAACTCTAATAGGCTTTTTGATTGGCCTATATGTCACAAGAAGTTTCATCGCGATAGGTTTTGGAGTACCTAACCCAAGCTTCTTGAAGATTGCAAATGACATGAGGTTTATACTTGCTCCAACGTCACATAGGGACTTAGAAACTTTGTATACATTAAACATGCATGGAAGTGTAAAAGCTCCTAGGTCTTCCTTCTTAACCACCATATTTCTTGACATGATCGCACTATAATGGTGCAAAATTTAAGTTGTTTCAAAATTTATATTCCTCTTTTTGGTCACCAAGTCTTTCAAAACTTGGTGCACCCCGATATTACGAGTAAAACATCTACCATGGGGATATTCATCGAGAGGCTTCTGAATATAGAGAAGAACTTTTAAAATTTTACATCCCCTTATTTCTTATTTAATTGTTGAGGGAAATGTGGAAGTAATTTTGGTAACCACTTCATGTCTGATGGTATTTCCACATCCCTCACACTTGCATCTTGACCTTTAAAAGGGCTACTTCCTTCAACTTCAGTTTCAACCAATTTAATTCCTCGGGAATTGGCTCTTCATTGGTTATTTTTTCATCACCATCATTCTTATTAACTACATTTTTCTTCCTTGGTTCACTCCCAACCGCTCTACCACTTCTTGTCAATGGCCATACTATGAGGATTATCATTTTTATGATTCACAATGGTATCATTTGAGAGTCCCCCTTTTTCCATTAGATTTAAATTGGCTAAAATCTGATCCATTGAGCTTCGAGTCGCTTTATGAAATGGAGTGAGATGTGACTGTTTGATTGATTATTGAAGACAAGTTATTCTTCATTTCTTTAAGTACTTTTTTAGACCCTTCAACCTTGTTAAGGATGCGAGCAAGCATGTCCTCGTTCCAAAAGTTTTTGAAGTCAGCATTAAATTCCTTTGGCTTTGGTTTATCATGAGGGGGTATGTAGCAGTCCCTGTCATTATCATTTTCCCTCCAACTACGGTTTCGATCATGTAACTCTCTTTCATGATCTCACCAATTTCCATCTCTTTCCTTATTCCTCTGTTCAACTTATATATCTTTGTTCCAACCTTGCCTTTGAAAGGTAGGACGGTACCCCCCCCCCCGGTTTGGTTTGATAAAAATTACACCTCTTTATTATATATGACCTCAAGTTTTTCATCTTCATAGCCTCAGTTTCTGCTTGAAGCAACTCTGCTTACACTCGTGGTACCTCCCCCCATAATATGCTTAGTCAAGACTCAAGAGTTCCATTTATGTCATCATTTTCTCTATATTCTCTCTCTCTCTCTCTGTCTTCATCCTTCAATCTTTGTTCCTTGGTTCTAGACGAGGAGGAAGGAGCACCCTTTGCCACTTTAGCCTCCCTAGTATGCCAAGCCCTATTCATTTTCAACATCCTATCAAGAAAAGAGGATATGGCACAAAAATATTGACTAATGATAATACCTCCAGCAAGATTATCAACCACAAACTTATTTATTTGATTAAGTGCCTGATAGAAATTTTGCAAGAGCACTTCATCCGACAGGCCATGAGTTGGACATTGGAGTGACTTTTGTTAAAAACGCAGTCAAGTTTCATGAAGAGATTTGCCAACATTTTGATGAAAATTGGTAATGTCATCCTATAGTTTCAACTTCCGAGAAGGTGGGAAAAATCTATCAAGAAGTGCATCAGTCAATTCCACTTAGGATGTGATAGAACCTTCATGCAATTCACCTAACCAAGTGGTACCTCTCTCATAAGTGAGAAAGGGAATAGCCTTATATGAATCGACTCTTGATTTATGTTGGCAAAAGTTAAAGGACCGCACATATCAATGAAATTTTAGAGATGATTGTATGGATCCTCATGAACTTGCCCACCATAGAGTCCTTTCATTTGAAACATATGTAACATAGGGCAAGTGACATGGAATATTGTGTTTCCAACAATTTGTGGTAAACGAATGACGATAACTCGCCCGCATCTCTCAAATGATCCTTATCAGTAAACTGTCCATCATAGCTAACGGTGTCACTTCCATGAGCACTCATATTGTCACCTATTGAGATACAAAGAAGTAAACAAGGTAAGAGTAAACAATGGTAAAAGACTACTGCAACAATATACTTTTATATAGGAATTTCTTTGCATCATTACACGGTAACGAGACCATTTTTTATAGCATTTAACTACACATGTAAATTCAATGCGTAGACACTTTTTTGCAATATATAAGAGTTGGGGTCAATCGATAGGTAATGCATGAATATAATTCACCTTATTATATGTTTTATTTCACTAGAAGTTTGTACGTTGATACAATTTATGCATGTAAGTAAATTGGGAGGGGGGGTAACAATTTGAATATGTGATCTAAACGCTCAATTAATCACAATAAGATTACAATCGCAAATCATAAAATATGGGTATCTCACAAGTAATTAGAGACTCTTAGGAGTGTGCTAGTATGGATTATAATCTTACAACTTGGGTATTGTTAATTGCTAAATTCAGTTGAATATCAATAGGTAAGCTAGATCATAGGTAATGATAACTATCTATCAATCATCTATTGCAAATTATGTGGGTTTTATCAAATCCCAAGATGTAATGCACTAAAATCAATCTAAGACTTTAAATAAGACAAACTACTTCAAGCTTCAATTGTCAAACGAATTAAATCAAGTCATTATCAACCATCTCCTTTCACTCTAATGATCCTTCCCAAGCAATATTAGAGATCTAAAGAAAACAAGAGTTTGCAACCTCAAACTATAAATAAAAACATAAAGAGACATCTGAACCTATATCAATTCAAAGTTTAATAAGCAATTGAACAACACATAATTGTAAATTAATCATACATACATTGCACACCCATAAGAATAGGGAGATTATCTACTCATAACAAAAGATAAAAATATATACAAAAATTCTCATTAATAGAAGCTATTTGATTTGAAATTCTAAGATTTTAATCCTCAAAACTGTAATACCCTAGAAACGTTTTGAGCTAAGACTCGAACCATCCTTCGTTGTGAGTAGGATTTTACTAAGGAATTTAAAAAAAATTAAGTGTTAAGGTCACTAGATGTAGCACCTTGAGTTCCAAGAAGAACTAAAAAGAGTTCATTCAAGTCATTCCTAGGTTCCTTTAAGTTTTTGGTCAACTTCAAACGATCATAACTCTTAGTACATGATGATTTAGGTGGGCTACAAGATAGATAATGAAAGTTCTTGGAATTATCTTTCCAACGCCACCGAGTTTGTTAAGTGTTGAGGTCAGATGAGTGAGATATACCCTTTTGAAATCAAGCTGTCCAAATAAGGAAAGTTACCGAAAATAGTAAGGGGTATTTTGGTCTTTTCCTTACCCAACCAGATTTAATATGTTTTTAGTAAGGTTTTAGGTGTCTAAACTGATTAGGTTCAATTTTATAATCATAATCTACGCCTAGGGTTTTAGTTGAGAGTTCAAGAAGAGAAAAGAGGAAAGGATCAAGGTGTTCGTCGATGTTCTTGAGTTTTGTTGCGGATTTTGGCCATGAGTTTGATCCCTAAGAGGTATGTAAGCTTCCATAGTGTTGGGTTCATTCACCCACACGCCAATCATGATTTATTCAGCGTATTTTCATTCTAGAAATTTAAGGATTTAAGTACTTGATGAGTTCTTGATAAGTGTTCTTGAAGTTTCCTTATCGATTAAGTTTTGATGTAAGATTCTACTTGGGTAAACTTCAAATGATCATACCTCTTAGAAAATAAAGATTTAAGTGAGCCATAATCTATCCAATTAAAGGTATTTGAATCTACTTTCCAACGCCACCAATTTCGCGTCAATCCAATTTCTGAGTAAAACGTTATGACTATTATAGTAACCTATACAGTGTTGTTACGAATTAGCCGATGGAAAAACATTAAAAAGTGTTGTTTTTATTTTTTTACATCCAAGAAAACCCTAAAAGAATTTCTTGATTAATGAAAGACTCAAAACAATCAGATTTTCATCTTTTAGTCCATCATCCTCTTCTCTCTCAAACCCTAGGGCAAAACCCTAAGGAAAAAAAAATCAAAGTAGAAGACTCCATTCAAGATTCTTTCAATCTTTTTCAAGATTCTTCTTCAAGGTAAGTATTTCTCCAGGAATTACATTCTTTTCAACTCAAATTCCTCCATACAATTATGAATCACTAATGAAAATCATAATTCTTGGCCATAGAAATTTCAAGAAATTAATTCAAGAATCTCAAGAAGGGTTTTCTTGATCGTTTACCTTCAAGCTAGGGTTTCAAGGTTTCTAATCAAGTTCTTCTTCAAGATGCTTCAAGAACTTTGTTCTTCCAGGTATGTAAGACTATCATAGTGTTGGACTAGTTCATCCTCATGCCCTACATCTACTTTCAAATCAGTAAAAGAGTAACCTAGGATACATTCCCTAGATTTGAGTATTCTTGAGATAAGTTGATTTTGAGTTCTTGAGTTCGTACTTCTTTTAAAATTTCTATTCCTAATTATCGAATTGCTATATTGTTATCGAGATCCTTCATATCATGAACCATAACTCTTGAATTCATAATTTACATTCAAGAGAGAGTTAAGGGTAGAGTTAAGAAAGCTTTTGAGTTCAATTGTGAATCCTTTGATATCAACTATCGATTTGAACTAAGTTTTGAAGAATTAAGTATGAGAATGAGAAGAGTTGTATTTATGAGTTCTATATTATTATGTAGACCCTCGAGTTGAGTCGTTCATGCCCATAAATTCTGCATGAACTCCATAATTTGAATATCTTTGAGAGGAGTAGTATCTTCAAGTTCTAAGTCTTAAGTATTGAGTTCCTAATCCTTTTCAGATTATATTCCTACTTATGGGACTACTACATGTTACCCATTAAGCCCTTGAGTTAAGTTGTTCATGCCCATAATTCCGCATGAACCATATGAGTCGAGCAGTCTAGAGATGAGTAGTATCATTGAGTCTTGAGTTCTGACTACTGAGGTTCTTTATTTCTATTAAGATTCCTGAGTTGAGTCGCTCATGTTCATAATTCCACATGAACCCTACGATTTGAGTTATAAATTTTAAAAAGCTTTTTAAATCCAACAATTGAGTTCTTAAACTGAGTTTTGAGAAAGTAACTAAAACATGATTAGTATGACAATCGAGTACGCCATCAATGTATGAGCAGTATGGTATCTAGATATACCATCAATGTTATGCAGTATGACTTCCCGAGTCATCAATGATCATATTATTATATGATTTTGAAATGTTTTTTTAGAAAGAACAGAGTTGAGTTCATTTTCTTTAAAATGACATATGGCAAGTAAGTATTCCCAAGAGTAAATGTTTTCACATTTAAGATGAGAGGAAACTGAGATTCCCAAAAGAGTTTTGAGTAGTTTGAGTACCATCTCTTTTAAGAGAAAGATTTGAGTAATAATCTCAAACCACAGAAAAAGTTATGTTTTTAAACATATGAGCTAGTATATTTTGGGAGTAGTATTGAGCACCGATATAGGGGAGAGTTCAGATAACTCAAAGCCCTCATAAACCAGTAGCCAACGTGGGTAGAAAGGGTCATACTTTTTAGATGATTCCTTAATGTTTTTTAGCATAGACTAGTTGATTCACTTAGTGAGTAGGTCTTATACCCTGGCAAAGTATAGGATAGTTATGGCAGCGTGGGCAAGACATTGTATCATCACATAACTCATAATGGTGGTTGTCGGTTAGAGAAACTCCCACAAAGATATTTTGTATTATTATATACACAGAGTTATATTGTATTTTTATATACAAATTGAGTTATAATTGTATTCTTCAATACGATTGAGTTATTATCTACTGTTTTAAAAGTTCTCCATATGTTGTATCTTTTACTGTTGTTTTATCCTTGAGTATCATGAGTTGAGTATCTTGAGTTGAGTATCTTGAGTTGCGTACCTTTAGTTGAGTATCTTGAGTTGAGTACCTTTGAGTTGACTACCATATCTTTGAGTAGAGTATCTTATTCTTGAGTTGAGTCGAGTAAGTGAGTTGAGAAGAGGTAAGTATGTTTTCTTTTTATCAAGTTCAAGCTTATGTTTATGCTTTAGAATTCTGCTTACATGCTCGAACATTCCACGTACTGAGTCATTTGGCCTACATCATTTCATTATGCAGATACAGGTATTCAGGGTCATCAACAGGAGTTTCGTTGATACCACATGGAGTTTGAGTTAGCTATGGTGAGCCTCCTTGCTTCCGAAGAGTTCCACTTTTACTTTTAATTATATTAGTTGTTAGGATGTCGTGGGTCTTGTCCCTGGCAAAGTATAGGACAGTTCTGGCAGCGTGAGAAAGACACTGTATCATCACATAGCTCATAATGATGGTTGTCGGTTAGAGAAACTCCCACAGAGATATTTTGTATTCTTATATACATAGAGTTATATTGTATTTTTATATACAAATTGAGTTATAATTGTATTCTTCAATACGATTGAGTTATTATCTACTATTTTAAAAGTTTTCCATATATTGTATCTTTTACTGTTGTTTTATCCTTGAGTATCATGAGTTGAGTATCTTGAGTTGAGTACTTTTGAGTTGAGTTGAGTATCTTGAGTCGAGTACCTTTGAGTTGAGTACCATATCTTTGAGTTGAGTAAGTTAGTTGAGAGAGGTAAATATGTTTCCTATTTATCAAGTTCAAGCTTATGTTTATGCTTTAGAATTCCGCTTATATGTTTGAACATTACACGTACTGAGCCATTTGGCCTGCATCATTTCATTATGCAGATACAGGTATTCAGGGTCATCAACAGGAGCTTCGTTGATACCACATGGAGTTTGAGTTAGCTATGGTGATACTCCTTGCTTCAGAAGGGTTCCACTTTTACTTTCAATTATATCAGTTGTTAGGATGTCGTGGATCTTGTCCCGACTTCCATCTTTGTCATTTAGAGGCTTCATAGATAGATAGTAGAATTTCAGAAGTCTGCTCATTTATTTTGTTAAATATTTTAAAGTCTTAATTTGCCTATTTTATGGTGAGTTGAATAATTTATTTTTATTCAGAGTTTTCATTTGAGTTAAAGCTTTGTAATTGAGTTCCATGAATTTTTATTCAGTTTTTAGCTTTGTATGCTTGAGTTAGTCTTCCGCTTGTAGTCAGCTAGGATGAAGGTTCGCTTGGGGACCAGAAATGGTTCTCAAATGCCGGCCACGTCCAGGGTGTAGGCTCGGGTCATGACAAAAACCTTCAATCTCAAGAAGGTTCTATCAAATCTTCAAGTACAAGCTTAATCCCCAATAGTAAGGGTTTTAAGAGAGTACTAGAACGTTCACAATGGTAAAAATTGTCTTTCTCTCTCTTCAAAAAGCTATTTATACGCATACAAAAAGTTTCACAAAATTTCCCTTCGTCTCATTTTGGTGAACTAAGTCGGGATCACTGAGGGTGATGCACCGAATGGTAGAGTTAATCACCAATCAAGCTTTCCAACTTTGATTTTTCCTTTAGATGTCTATTACAATCAATGACACCAATGACCTTTGCTGAATCACTTCAGCGATGTGTCACTTTCTGCATTATATTGCCAAACTGAGATGAACTTGAGGGTTATGAATTGTAACCTTCGGTTGTGCTCTTCCAACTCGGCGATGCACCAAGTCAACTTGGGTGATGGTCAGTGTCGCCTTTGCATATTTCTCCAAGTCTTTTGGCTTCTTTTGATCTCTTTTATCTCCTTATCATCCTTATGCTCTCATAGTTGAAATACAAATAATTTTTACGAGAAAAAGATATAAATGAGCATTGAGGACACTACTTTTGGTAAATTAGAAGATTTAAATGAGTCCAAAATCCACGACTCATAAGAGATCTTCCATAATTCTTTTAATCTCTTTTCATTTTGTAACGACATCTAACTTTTCTTTTATACCTTTTACTCATCACTCCATTCCAATATACCCTTTAACGGTGCGAAAGTGTCATATATACCTACACGGATTTAAATTTTCAAAAATAAAGAAAAAAATAATGTAAAATTAATTTTATCAGTTTTGTTAGACAAAAAGGGTATGTTTCGGCCATTTGTATAATGGTAAGGGTATATGCGTGCCACTTTTGTAACAAGGGGTATATCAACTAAAAATCATAAAGTTGAGGGTTATATCCAACCCTTTTCCTTTTAACTTTTAGTGTGAAAATATGAGAAATAAAAAGAAAGAAGTTGGAATGAAAAAATAAGAAAAAAATTAAGATTGTTCTTTTGCAACTACATTGTAAGTTATTTTTTATATCTGCAAAAAAAAAGGAGGGAATCTATGATAAATTTTATAAGAAGATAAGTGTAATTTTTTTTTTGATGATTAAGGATAATAAAACCAAATTATTTATTGAATCAAAGAAGGCAAAAAAAGAACTCATGTGTGAGAAGGATCATATATGCCTCTTCACTTTGCGAAACAATCAAATATACCACTTAACTTTGCGAAAATATCAAATATACCTACATAGATTTTATTTGTTTGATAAAAAAATTAAAAATAAAATTAATTTAAATTAATTTTTTCACTTTCATTAGTCAAAAGGGGTATATTTGAGTCATTTATGTAATAATAGGAGTATATGTGAGCCATTTTTGTAACGAACTGTATTTTAACTGTAAATTACAAAATTGATAGGTGTATCATGCCCTTTTATCTTAATTATTTTGGGGTCGAGTTAAGTTTATCCTCTATTATTCGAGTTTGGTACTTATACTACAAAAAAAACCCAAATTGCCAACATATTTTACTAACAACGTAAGTTGGTTAATATTCTACCAACAAATTACCAACATATTTCTAACTGAATTATATTTTAAAACTTAACAACAAAATGCGTGCTAGTCACTTTTTGGATTGATTTTTGAAAAGTAGCTCGTGTTTGAGAATTCGTTGAAACTTACTGCCTTTGATGTGGAAACATACCATGCTAGTATCATGGATTATAAAATTGAGCACGTGAAAGATCAAAGGTACTGTCATGTTTTTTTTTTTTAAATCTAACACATTGTCATGAATTCCAAAAATTGGCTATTTTCCAATAGATTGATAAGATTTTATATTAATTTTATCAGATACAATATTGATTAGGATGAGTTTACATTTAGTGATGGACATGGACAATGAGTACTTATTTTGAGACGTAATTATTATTGTTATTGTTTAATAATTAATCATATACTTAAAATTAATTGATTGATTTGTATATGTAGGTCAAATGATGAACCAGTTTCCTACTATAGTCACAAAAGCTAGGACTATTGAAGTTCTTGATTCTGGGACTTGGGGAGGCTCTATAAAATTGGTAAAATATTAATCCATCTTTTAGATTTTTTTTCCCTAGAAATTAAATAATATTAAAATTGACTTATAAAATGATCTGATTTTTTCTTGGTTGTTGAATACAGATGTATGAAAAGTTGCATATTTTATCTCCTCTAGTGGAAGCTAGAGATTTTTTCTTCATATGTTGTTGTAGACAACTTGATCCAACAACATGGATTATGGTGGATGTTTCCTATGATCTATTCAATGAGATTCAAAATGGTGTGCCTTCTTATTCTTGGAAGTTTCCTTCTGGTTTTGTAATTCAAGATATGGGCAATGGACAAAGTAAGGTAGGTATCATTTCTTCTCTCTATATCACTATATATATAAAAGGAAAACTCTATGCAGTAAGCTCTCTCTATACACGAGGTCCAGATTACTAGGGTTTATTATATGTAGTCTTATCCTGTATTTGTGCATGAGGTTTTCTCCATAACTCGAACATGTAACATATATAGCACTATTTATATAGAACTTATTTTCAAAAAAGTATGTTACATAGGTAAAAATTTACTCATGCCGATGCCTATCTCATGATGTCTATTTTTCTTAATATGATATAAGAATAAAACTATGTTTATTCTCAATTAATCCAATTTTGGATCTTCATGTTATGTTGCTAGTTCATGCTCCAAATGATCAACTTTGGGACGTGCATCGGGGGTTGTTTAAGTATCCCCATATTGGTTTAGAAAATGATTTTTTTGTCCGTGTATTATCACAACCCAGACCGTCGTGATTGGCACCCACACTAATCCTCCGGTGGGAGAACCATTACTACACCCCATGCTAAACAACTTAACCAAAAACTAAGGCATTTAAAGATACGGAAGCAGGTTTAAATGTCTAAGAAAAGAAAAATAAGGAGTTCCCATAAACTCCAACAAAAGTCTAACAAAACATATGTGGAAATACTACCTAGAATCTGAAAGTCAATGTACCAAAACTCTAACAAGGATCATAAGTCTAAGGAAATGGGTACAACCAAATTAAACATAAGAAAATCTAAAGTACTAGTCTAAGTCTGAAGATGTGGACGTAAACGAAAATAGAATTCATGGCAGCTCTGAAGAACTGGCTCACTCTTGAGTTCGATAACGATCACTGATCTTCTAGACGAGGTCTGTCAATAGCCGCCTGAAGATGCCCTCTACTCAACAAAGAAAGAGCAAGTACAGTATCAGTACACAACCACAGTGTACTGGTAGGATCACACAGATATCCCAATAGGCAAAACACATATAAGTCATTACAACATAATAAGCATGCATACACCGAACATATAAAATATCAATTATCACTTACAAACAACGTATAATTTCACAATTCTCAAGATATATAGTTATGTCAAGTCAGTGTTCCTCTCATGGAACCCACACCCAAACAGTTAGTGTACCGATACGTCGTACCCGTTCCAAGTTAGCGTATCGGATCGTGACACTCGTTCCAATGTTTATGTCGGTACATGGAAACCGCTCCCAGTTAGTGTGTCAGAACGTAACACCCGATCCATTCAACAAGCCACAATCACAATCACAATCACAATGTACATTCTCATAATCATACAATCAAGTCATGATTCATGGCATACAATTATTCAATCATCCTCATTTACGATTAGTGTGATCAATAATGCAACATTTGCATACATACATGCATCATAATGAAGTAATTACAAATACTTATCACACCAACATGAAATCACAACCATCACCTACGTCGAACAAAGCTTGAATACCCTAAGAAACATGATTCTTCCCTTTCCGAATTCTTTTCTCTTGTTCTTGGTCTACAAACAATCAATATAACACGGGAATCAATATGTGATTTCTAATTACCCGATTTAAAGTCAACACTATCAACCCTAGATCAACCCCATGATCACAATATCTTAATTAGGGCTTTTCCCCACCATCCAAATAGTTCCAAAACCTTTCCCCAACAATAATCACCAAAGAAACTAAGTTATATGGATCAGAAAATGGATTCGGGGAGTGAAAACCTTACCTTTAGTCTCAAGAATGGTGGAAACCTGTCAAGAAAACACCTGAGGTCGTTCCTTAGATCTCAAAGTCAAAAAGTGTATAATAAAATGTTTTTGGGGTTTATTGTAGACTTAAGTTGCGTCGGTCCCGCCACAGCGGTCCTCACCCCGCTACAGCGGCCCCGCCCTAGCGGGAAAATCCTACCTTAGCGGCTTGCACAGAAACAGTGAGCAAATTTAAGAATTCCCAAACCCCTATTTAACAACACACCTTCATTCCATGACACTCAGAACTACCCTCTCACGCTAAGAGCGATTTCGGGAGTTTTACTCACCCAAATTCATTTTCCTAAAGTCGTACGGGTTCCTTAACGTCTTAGCTATGTACTCATGTATTCAAATTCATAATTAGATCTACCATTTGCTACCGAATTTCCCTACACCTCACTGACTCCAATTTCGTCCAAATCTGGACTAGGTTGGGAAATTTCAAGTTACTACCAAAAAGGTTTTTGGCCCAAAAAATTTCCCCGTTGACTTTTCTATAACGATGGAAACCGTTCGTTACAATAGATATCAATTTACCCATAACTCGTCCCTGAGTGACAACTAGGAAAAATAGGCTAAAGCAAGAGTAGAGTAGTACCTGAATCGATGAACAACTGGGGATAATTGTCTCGCATGTCCTTCTCGGTTTCCTAAGTAGCTTCCTCAACTGGATGATGCTTCCATTGAACTTTCACGAACTTAATCTCATTGGTCCTTAGCTTTCGGACATCACAATCAACAATTGCAATCGATTCCTCCTCATACTGATGGTCTTTGTCTAACACAATTGAGTCTCATTTTATGATGTAATCCCCGTCACCATGATATCTATTTAACATGGACACATGAAATACCGGATGAACTCTTTATAGGTTAGGAGGTAAAGACAATCTATAAGTCAATGGCCCTACACAATCAAGAATCTCAAAGGGGCCAATGTATTGCGGACTTAGCTTGACCTTCTTGTCAAATCTCATTACCCCTTTCATAGGTGATACCTTAAGAAGAGCTTTCTCCCTGTCTGAAATGCCATATCTCTTACCTTATGGTCTGCATACTTCTTTTGTCTACTTTGGGTTGCTAAAAGCTTAGCTTGAATACTCCTCACTTTATCTTGAGCATCCTTCACTAAATCAACCCCCAAAGGTTTCACATCTCCAGCCTCAAACCATCCTATGGGTGATCTACATCCCCTTCCATAGAGTGCCTCAAATGGTACCATATCTATGCTGGAGTGATAACTATTATTATAGGAGAACTCACACAACGGTAGGAATTTGTCCCAATGCCGTCCAAAATCAATCACACATGCCCTCAACATGTCCTCTAACACTTGAATGGTCCTTTCAGATTGTCCGACCGTCTGTGGATGGAAAGTTGTACTCAAAGTGAGTTATGTGCCCAATTCCTCATGTAATATCCTCCAAAACTTGGAGGTGAACTGCGTACCACGGTCTGTGATGATAGAAAGGGGAACCCCGTGCATCCTTACTATCTCCTTAACATAAACCTTCGTCAATTGTTGAGCATTATAATCTATTCTAACAGGAGTAAAATAGGCTGACTTAGTCAATCGGTCAACCACTACCCAAATAGAATGAAACTTCCCCAAAGTCTTGGGAAGACCAACCACAAAATCCATAGCTATCATTTCCCACTTCCATTCTGAAATTGGCATTCTCAAAAGCAACATGCCTTTGATGTTCATACTTTACTTGTTGGCAATTTTGACACTTACCCACAAACTATGCTATATCTTTCTTCATGCCAGAACACCAATAAATTCACTTCAAATCTCGGTACATCTTGGTCACACCCGGATGAATGGAATATCATGAACCATGGGATTCTGTCAACAATTCTTGAATCAAATCGCCCACTCTAGGAACACAAATCCTTCCTTTGAAACTGAGCACACCCTCCACATCAAGATTGGTCTCTTGTGCCTTACTAGACACTGCCTTATTTCTGAGCTTTTTCAAATTCTCATCCTCAAACTGCTGGCCTTGATCTCCTCAATAAATGTGGCCCTTACTTCAATGCTAGCTAACACCCTACCCTTTGTTGAGATTCCCAACTGCATCAATTTAAACTCCAAGGTATGTATTTCCTTAGCCAATGGTCACTTAGTTATACTCAAGCAAGCCAAATTACCCATACTCACCGCCTTTCAACTTAGTGCGTCCGCTACTACATTAGCCTTAACCGGATGATATTGGATGGTCACATCATAATCCTTGAGTAACTCCATCCACCTTCACTGTCTCAAATTCAGATCCTTTTGAGTGAATACATGTTGTAGATTACGATGATCAGTAAACACCTCACACTTAACACCATAATGATAATACCGCCAGATCTTAAGAGAAAACACTACCACTGCCAACTCCAAATCATGTGTTGGATAATTCCTCTCATGCACCTTCAACTGTCGTGATGCATAAGCTATAAGATTCTTATCTTGCATTAACACAACACCCAAACTCAAATATGAAGCATCACAATAAACTATAAAATCTTTACCTTCCACCGGTAGTGCTAGAATCGGTGTTGTGGTCAAAAGAGTCTTGAGCTTTTGGAAGCTCTCCTCGCATTTTTCATTCTATTCAAAAGGTACCTCCTTCTTGGTCAAATTTGTCAGATGTGTGGCAATAGAAGCGAAGTTTTTCACAAACCGACGATAGTAACTAGCGAGCCCCACAAAACTTGTAAATTCAGTCATAGACCTAGGCCGAACCCAATTCTTAACCGCTTCAATCTTTTGGGGATCTACCATTACCCCTTCTTTTGAAACCACATGCCCCAAAAAGGCAACCGAAGTCAACCAAAACTCACACTTGGAAAATTTCACATACAACTTTTGTTTCCCAAGAACACCCAGAACAATACGAAGATGGTCAGTATGTTCTTCCTCACTCTTCGAATAAACCAAAATATCATCAATTAAGACTATAACAAACGAATCAAGAAATGGTTTGAACACATCATTCATCAAACTCATAAAAGGTGCAGGCGCATTTGTCAACCCAAACGACATGACTAGAAACTCGTAGTGCCCATAGCAGATCCTAAACGCCGTATTGTGCACATCCTCAGGCCTAATCTTTAACTAATGGTAGCCAGGCCTTAAATCAATCTTAGAGAAAACTGATGCACCCTGCAATTGGTCAAACAGATCATCTATCCGAGGCAATGGGTACTTGTTCTGAATGGTGACCTTATTCAATTGCCGGTAAGCTATACGCATCCTCATACTACCATCTTTTTTCTTAACAAACAAAACTGGAGCACCCCACGGTGAAGCACTAGGATGGATAAATTCCTTATCAAGATGTTCTTGGATTTGAGCCTTAAGCTCTCTTAATTCTGCCGGAGCCATACGATACAGAGGGATGGAAATGGGCGGGTACCAGTTTCTAAATCAATGTAGAAATCTATATCTCTTTTCGGAGGCATACCAGGCAAATCAGTAGGAAACACTTCTCTAAATTCTTACACCACTGGAATAGACTCAATAGAGGGGGATTTAACCTCAACGTCCCGAATATGAGCCAAATAAGCCAAAAAACCCTGCCCTACCAGTTTCCTAGCCCAAATGAAGGATATGATCTTAGCTTGTTTAGACTTGTACACCCCTTCCCACTCTAACTTTTCCCTTCCCGGAATTTCTAGAGTCACATACTTAGTATTACAATTAAGCACAACAGAATAAGGGGACAGCCAAGTCATGCCTAAGATTATATCAAAGTCAATCATATCCAAAATCACCAAATCAGCCCAAGTCTGAAAATCCATAAAGAAAATAGGACAAACACGATAGACATAGGTGACTATGACAGATTCTCCAACTAGGGTAGAAACATGGATGGGGGCATCAAGTATATCACAAATCATAGCAAATTATGAGGCAAATTGCACGGGCACATAAGAATAAGTAGACCCGGCTCAAATAACACATTAGCCATCCGGTCACAGAAAAGAATAGTACATATGATCACTGCATCCGACATCTCCACCTTGGTCTTGCCCGAAAAGGCATAACATTGAGCCCTGTCATCATGACGGGCGACCTCCCTGCCTAGATGTGATGTACCTTTGCCTGCGTTAGCATTTCCCTACCTCCGTGGCCTCGTTGATTTCCTCCTTGCCCACTTTGTGGATGCTCTCGACCATTATTACCATTTCCCGCGGGTACCACTGCTCTAGTCTGATGTTGCGCGGAATCCATCATGCGTAGGTAGGGACAATCTCTCATCATATGACAAAGTTCCCCACAGTTATAGCAAGTACGATAAAAAAAATGGCCTGCTGCCTGCCAAAGGTGCGGCTCCCTGGCTATCCTGAATCAAATTCTGAGGTGGAGTCCCTTAGTAATTACCTGTAGAAGCGGGCATGGCGAACTGAATTGGCTGGGCTGCAAGTGTCCACCTCCCTGAACCTCTGGAGTAAGAACTCTGAAAGTTACTTGAATTTTTGGATTTCTTAGCCAATGCCTTAGCCTGGCAGTCTCACCTCACCCCCTCCACTTTCTTCACAAAATTTGTTACCTCATTGAATCTTTTTCCTGCAGAGGTCATATGAATAGATAATACCTGCAACTAAGAAGTTAGTCCCTTAACAAATAGACGAATCCTCTTTTCCTCAGTAGTCACCAATTGCGTAGCATATCTAGACAAAGCATGGAACTTAGCCTCATAAGCAGCCACATATATACCACCTTGCTCCAAAGCCATGAACTCATCCTTCTTACGATCTCTCAAAGTCCGGAGCACATATTTCTCCAAGAACAGAGCATGAAACTAGGTCCAAGTAAGTAGGGGTAAAAATGAAGATCTGCATTCCACGTATGCTCTCCACCACTACTTAGCCTCACCTTGAAGTTGAAAGGTCACAAACTCCACGCCATGTTGATTGACAATTCCCAACTTATGAAGCCTCTCATAACAATCTAGGATGAACTCATATGCATCCTCACTCTCCTAACCATGGAACACCGGCGGTTTCAACTTCAAGAACTTAGTCAACATCTCATGTTCGTTACCAGTCATAACAGGACCCAACAAAGGATGGAAGAAAGCATCAGTACCTACAGTTCCACCCACCTTGGGGACGGTGATAGCAATAGGGGCATTGGTGGGAGCTTGAGTTGTTGAACAGATGGAAACACTCCCGGACCAACCAATCCTTTCAAGAATGACATAATCTGTTGAGCTAAAACTGGGTCTAAGGGAGGAATACTTGTAGTCTCAGCCTGCACTTCTTCCTCTTGTCCAACATTCTCCTCATCCTCAACCTCAACCTCAACATTCTCCTCTATCCCTTCATGATGTGCATGAGGATTCTCATTTCTGGGAGCATCCCCAACCGGAGCTCCATCCCCAGTAGGTGCTACCCTTCCTCAGCCTCTACCCCTAGCTCTTCCTCTATCTCTGCCTCGACCGTGACCTTTTGCCCGCGGATTCCTCATTTGGCACACTGATAGAAGCTACGGGCCAGACGTCATTGAACCTAGTGTTAACCATATACAGATAGAAGAGTGAAGGATATTAGATACCAATTGGAACCAAATTATAGCACGAAAGAGACAAAAGAAAATAGAGAGATGTCTTAAAGTCCTATAGCCTCTCAAAGAAAAGTACATACGTCTCTGTACCATTCTGCAAGACTCTACGAGACTCATTTTGGTACATCGAGATCAATGAACCTAGGGCTCTGATACCAACTTTGTCACAACCCAGACCGTCGTGATTGACACCCACACTAACCCTCCGGTGGGAGAACCATTACTACACCCCAATCTAAACAAGTTAACCAAAAACTAAGACATTTAAAGAAATGGAAACAGTTTTAAATGTGTAAGAAAGGAAAAATAGGGAGTTCCCAGAAACTCCAACAAAAGTCTAACAAAACAAATGCGGAAATACTACCTAGAACCTGAAAGTCAATGTACCAAAACTCTAATAAAGATCATAAGTCTAAGGAAATAGGTACAACCCAATTAAACATAAGAAAATCTAAAGTACTAGTCTTAGTCCGAAGATGTGGACGTAAACAAAAATAGAACTAATGGCAGCCCGGAAGAACTGGCTCACCCTTGAATTCGATGACGATCACTGATCTTTTAGACGAGGTCGTTCAATAGCCGCCTGAAGATGTCATGTACTCAATAAAGAAAGAGCAAGTGCAATATTAGTACACAACCATAGTGTACTGGTAGGATCACGCGGCTATCCCAACAGGCGAAACACATATAAGTCATTAAAAAATAATAAACATGCATACACCAAACATAAACAATATCAATTATCACTTATGAACAACGTAAAAATTCACAATTCTCAAGATATACAGTTATGTTAAGTCAGTTGTCCTCTCATGGAACCCACACCCAAACAGTTCGTGTACCGGTATGTGGTACCAGTTCCAAGTTAGTGTATCCGATCATGACACTCGTTCCAATGCTTATGCTGATACGTAGCAACCGATCTCAGTTAGTGTGTCGGAACATAACACCCGATCTATTCAACAAGCCACAATCACAATCACAATGTACATTCTCATAATAATACAATCAAGTCATGTTTCATGGCATACAATTATTCAATCATCCTCATTTACGATTAGTGTGATCAATAATGCAACATTCACATACATACATGCATCATAATGAAGTAACTACAAATACATATCACACCAACATGAAATCACAACCATCACCTACCTTGAACAAAGCTTGAATCCCCTAAGAAACTAGATTCTTCCCTTTTCCGGATTCTTTCCGCTTGTTTTTGGTTTACAAACAATCAATATAAGACGGGAATCAATAAACGATGTCTAATTACCTGGATTAAAATCAACACTATCAACCCTAGATCAACCCCATGATCTCAATATCCAAATTAGGGTTTTTCCCCACTATCCAAACAGTTCCAAAACCCTTCCCCAACAATAATCACCCAAGAAACTAAGTTCTACGAATTGAAAAATGGATTCGGGGAGTGAAAACCTTACCTTTAGCCTCAAGAATGGTAGAAATCAGTCAAGAAAACACCTAGGGTCGTTCATTAGCTCTCAAAGTCTAAAAGTGCAGAATAAAATATTTTTGGGGTTTATTTCTGACTTAGGTCGCGTCGATCCCGCCACAACGGTCCTCACCCCGCTACAGCGGCCCCACCCTAGTGGGAAAATCTCGCCTTAGCGGCTTGCATGAAAATAATGAGCAAATTTAAGAATTCCCAAACCCCCATTCTACAACACACCTTCATCCCATGACACTCAGAACTACCGTCTCATGCTAAGAGCGATTTTGGGAGTTCTACTCGCCCGAATTCAAATCCGTAAAGTCGTACGGGTTCCTTAACATCTTAACTATGTACTCATGTAATCAAATTCATAATTAGATCTCCCATTTGTTACCATATTTTCCTAGATCTCACTGACTCCGATTTCGTCCAAATCTGGACTAGGTTGGGAAATTTCAAGTACTACCAAAATATTTTCTGGCCCAAATTTTTTCTCCGTTGGCTTTTCTATAATGACGAAAACCGGTTGTTACATGTATAGCCTTGGAAATTCCCCAACGAACTTATAAGTTATATTTTAGGATGGAGTTAGATTCAATACCATCTTTTTAACATGTTACTGGAGTCATCAGACCTATCACTATTCTTCATTTAACAATGTTGAACTCCAGCCCATACTATCTTGTTCATGTCCCAGATGTTCGAATCTAAACGAGTGAGGATGAATAATTGTTTCCTCATATTGTCCTAATCAGTCTTTTCCTTATAACATCCACTTCTAAGAAAACATGAATTTTCAACATACGTTCCTAATTATTTTCCAACGAGCTAATTATTTTTACTCTTGCAGGTTACTTCAGTGGAACATGTTCAAGTATATGAAAAAAATCAAGTTAATCGTATCTTTAGAGGCTTGTTGTGTGGTCGTCAAACATACGGAGCTAAAAGATGGATTGTTACACTTCAAAGGATGTCTGAGAGATATAATTTTGCAATGGGTTTAACATGCCCTACTAGGCATGATTTCATAAGGAGGTTCAGTTTTATATCCTCTTTTATTTATTTACTACTTTTTGAATTTTAATTTATAAGGTAAGATAAGGATCCATTGCAAATCATTCATCACTTCAATGCAACTTTCATTAAAAATATAAAACCTTGAAGGGGGTCCAAATCCATCCATTTTCTTTGTTTATACGTTTAAAACATGATATTTTTTTAAAATTAATCATCTTTAAAGGCATTATTATAAGTATTTTTTTCATGTTCGACTAGAGAAAATGTTTTTTTGTCTGAAAGGGCCCAGAAAATGATCCCTTCTTTTAGTTTTAGGCGGAAGTTATTTTTATTTAAGATTTTCTCAATTTTAACTTTAGGGTTGTGTATGGTATGATTTAACTTTTTTCAAAAAAATTAGTCATCTTTTGATGTTTATTGACTGGTCAGAAAATAATTTTTTTAGAGAAAATATTTTCCAACCGAAGGAGCAAGAAAAATGACCGCTTCTCTAATTTTTAAGTCATTTTCCTTCACAATCATCTGCACTTTGAACATTATAGCAATGCTTTAATGACACTCGGACATCACTATCACCTTTAACGTGTAAAGATCTCATCATACTTTCCGGTCTGTTAATATTTTTTATTAATCTTAAATAAAAGTTCTTTTTTTATATAGAAAAGATATTAACTCTCCAACCAAATACTGAAGATAAAAATAGAATTCCTAAAACAAATTATTTTTCCAAAAACAACAACACACCCTTACCTTTTTCCTTATTAGTATTGTTATGGTTACTTTCCTAATATTTTATCTTTCGATTTTAGTATTTACATGTTGTCTCCTTGGCTCTGATTATATAACTACTATATTTTCTTTACATAGATGAATTTTGGTATACTTTACTTGAATGAGGATCCATCATAAACATTTTTTCTACCCTCTCAAGGTAGGAACACCATTCTTAGACCCCACTTGTAGGATTACACTGGATATATATGTTGTTTTTATATTTTATTTTTATTTTTATTTTCAACGTTTAATGATCCAGAAGGACTGAAAAATACAATACAAATATCTCAAAGGATGGTGAAGAGCTTTTTTGAAATCCTAAGCATGACAGACAAATTAGATTTTCCAACTTCATCATAGTTAAACCGCGGAGATAGGATTTCAATAAGAAAAAAATGAAGAAACTACCCAACCAAAAGGCTTAATTGTCACTGCTGCTACTTCTTTGTGGCTTCCTCTTTCATTCCAAAATGTCTTCAATTTCTTCAAAGATGACAAGACAAGAAGTCAGGTATGTATCAAACCTCTTCATAATAATGATAATTGTTCAGATAATTCATTTAGTTGTTACAGTGAAATGTTATTATTGAGAATATAATGATATAACATAATATTGATAACGGTTCCAAATAAAACTATGATATTATATTCAATTGACCGAGGTTATTTCGAAAAAAGTTTCCTTACCTCCAAGAGATAGTGCTAAGGTTTGTGTATATTCTATCATCTCCAGACCCCACTTTGGGGGATTACACAGGATGTTGTTGTTATAGTATATTATAGGTGAAATATTGTGATAGGGCCAAGAATGATTTTCATAAAAAGGTATGATTGTAAATATCTTTGCACTAGATTTTTTTATTTTTTTTTAAACTTTGCACAGGATATTCAATTTTTAATGCAATGAGCCAAACATCTAATAAAAAAAGTAAATTTTACATTTTTCAATCCCTATATAACTTGTTAACCAAATTACCCCTAAAAATACTCATATATAAATTGCCCTTTATCAATCCATGTATAGATAATTATGTGAAACTTTCAAATATTTCAACAAATGTCATAATTTTAAAATAAAAAATAGAATGAGTTCAATGTTAAGAATTTTTTAAACTACTAGTTTCACGAAATGTGGGTTGCACGTGTATATGTATATATAGTATATGATGTTGTAAAATAGAATTAATATTACTAAATTAATTTTTTTTTAGTAAATAATTATAGTTTAAAGAACATAGGACAAGTGCTTTTAAATGATTAATAAAAATTGTCATAGAGTTACTTGTAATTTGAGATCAAAATGACCAGATATCATTGAAACATTTCAAAATACATTCAAAGTTTAAATATGGGGAGAAATTGAAATTTCTTTAGTAGTATTATTTTTTACTTTGCTAAAATTTGTAAGCAAATCTAACCAACAAAATTTTAAAAAAATATCAATACAAAAAATGTCACCAATAGTCTTTCCTCTTGAGGTTATGAACATAAATTATGGACACCATTTAAGTATAATTTTTCTCTTAAATATTCATACTTCAACTTTAGTATGTGCATGACACTAATAAGGATTACCATAAATATTTGAAAATTTTATCTTTATACTTAATCTATTTTTTACTTGTTGTATAATGAAAGTATCTAGTATATTATAGAAGTTGTATCGTGATACAAAATATTAAACTTTTTAAATAATAAAAATTAATAGATGAATAAAATTAAAAGTATTTTTTATAGAATCTTTAATTTGATTTAAGATTATTTTATGATCAATCACTATTTTCTTATCTATTTTATATAGATAGCAAGGAGTGTATCTTGTGACATACCATTTTCTCAAATTAAAATGAACACAAAATAACAGGAAATTCATACTTAAAAAAATTCATACTCAATATAAATATTAAAAAATAAAAATGGAACGATACATAGCCAATGAAGAAGGAAGACGAAAATATATGATCATGCTATATTCACTATAGTGTTCCATTTGATTAAAATCTCTTGCCACCACCACTTTACTTTCTCCGTTCACTTTTACTTACATATCTATTAAAAAAATTATTATCATGACCACATTATCATATTATAAATAAAGTGAAAATCTATTTTTGAAATAGTGGAATTAACATCAAAACTAATGATTCAATAGACTACATTGATGCCTGTTGTTTTAGCAAAATTAAAAGAAAATCCTTCATCGGAGGGTAACAAAATAATTTTTTAAAAATGAAATATCTTACTCAAATCATGTGACTATTTTCATATTTGTTTATTATTATTGTCTTTCCCACAACTTTTCGTCAGTGTTATCTCATGAAAATCGTAAGAAAAAATACGAGTGTGACTTTATGAATAATTTGCTACAATTTGTTCACCAACTCTTTGTTATGTAGTACCTCGAATTTTTTTGAACTTTGAACTTAATAATTAGTGCAAATAACCCTGAGATTATTTAAGAAGAAGAAGAGTAGAAAACTTTTAAAAAATCGTAGTTTAAAAGTCAGAGGAAGCCCCTCTATTTATAGCTAACAAATAGTAGTATGAATAGGTGTTAATTGTGCCTTATCAGAAAAGTTACAACCTTTCGAAAAAGTCACAACCTTTAGCAAAAGTCATAACTCATCGGAAAAGGCACAACCCTTTGGAAAAGTCACAACCCTTTGAAAAAATCATAACCCTTCTGAAAAGTCACAACTCATCGAAAATGTCAAAACCCGTCATAAAAGTCACAACCCTTTGGAAAAGTCACATCTCTTTAATATGAAAGGGTATCTACTTTTCATATAATAAAAATAATTAAATTAATAAATAAAATAAATTAAGTATTTTTAATTAGGGGTATTATAGTAATTTTAACATTCGATCTAGGAGTTCATGCTTTTAAGGTAGTATAGATTAAGTTAAAATCCTGAATTTGATTGATTTGCTAATAGTATGTTCCCATGTTATGTTATGTACATGTTTTGCAAGTCTTGGCATTGTACATATATTATTTTAATTGTAGAATCTCATGTCTAGGATTAGAGAAATCAAGGATTGTATTGATGATTAAAATTGGTGAATACATGTTCCTTATATAAGGAGAGAATTGTAGAGTCCTAAGTTAGCTATACTTAGATTCCTACCGCAATATATATTATTACTATAATAATAATAATGCAATTAAAAATAATCGAATCCTAGTTGTAATATAATCCTAGTCGTAATCTAATCCTAGTCAACTTCTGCTAGTACAAGAACTAGCAGCCTAGTCGATATAATTAAGTAACCTAATCCTAATATGACTCTAACTTCGTTGTACACGTTGATTGGACCAGGTTGTTTAACTTGTTCCATATCTTCAGTTTTCTTTATTTTCAAAACTTCCCCTCAAGCTATAGAGCGGAGGAATGGTTACTCCTAGCTTGCTTCAAAAACCCAGCAAGAAACTTGTTTTGTCAATGCTACGGTATGAATGTGGTGTCAAGTCGTTGCTAGTGGTAGTTCATCGGCAGATTGATACGAGTAGTACCACCAGTAAAAACAATTAAGAGCAATATGATTATTCCTACTACAATTTTGACATGACTGAGTATTGTTTCTCTCCTTATTTCAATTGGGAAACTTTGATTGTTCGGAGAACCTAGTCCATATTGACTATTCTGAGAACTTGTTCCCTGTCCAACAGACTTGAAATCTCTTTCTCTGGAGTTGAAGTTGTTGTTTCCCCTTCCCCTGCATCTTTGGGCAGAGAATACCATGTTATGGCTTTGTTGTGGCACCTCTTCTTCATCTTCCCTTATATTAAAATCCGTGAGAGCATTAACAAATTGATCAAGGGTGGGATATGGTGTCTTACCTAACATGACATTTCTGAAGGTCTTGTATTTGAGACCTAAACCTCTAGCAAAATTGATTACTTTGCTATATTCATCCACAGGTTTGTGAATGGATGCAAGGCCATCACATATGCCTTTGAATTCCTTGATGTATCCATCAAACTTTTGGGTTCCTAGCCTAACACTTTGTAGTCGTTGTTTAAGCTGAAACTCCTTATCTTTTATTGTTTGAAGATAAGTTTCTTTCAAGCATTCTCACATCTCCTTGGCAGTTGAGCAGCCCACAATTAGGTACATGATTTCTTCTATCAAGGTGCCTAAGATCCAACTCTTTAGCAATACATCTTTCTCCTCACAGTCATCAATGTTGCCACTATCTTTTGCATCCTTCTCAATGGCTACAAGTTTTCCAATAGTCTGTCCAGTGGAACAACTATTTTTAGTACGTTCATTCTCTGTGATGGATAGGTTAGTCTCATCACCTGAATCAATTGGGATATTTGTTTCCTCCATATGAGGTAGTTTGTTGGCTTAAGTTTAATAGATCAAGCGGCAATGAGTTGGTAGTGTTGGTAGAAGGTGCCATTGCAGTTGAACGTGTGGTTTTTTATCAATACTCAGAGAGTGGAAGAGCTTTTAAGCTCTGATACCATGTAGAATTCTCACGTCTAGGATTAGAGATATCAAGGATTGTATTGATGATTAAAAATTTTGAGTACATGCTTCTTATAAAGGGAGAGAATTGTAGAGTCCTAAGTTAGTTATACTTATAGTCCTACTACAATACATATTACTACTATAATAATAATGCAATTAAAAATAATCTAATCCTGGTCGACTTCTTCTAGTACAAGAAGTAGCAGCCTAGTCGATATAATTAAGTAGTCTAATCCTAGTGTGCCTCTAACTCCGTTGTACACGTTGATTGGACAAGGTTGTTTAACCCCTTCCATATCTTCAGTTTTCTTTATCTTCAACAATCCTAGTGTGATTCTAACTCCATTGTACACGTTGATGGGACCAGGTTGTTTAACATGTTCCATATCTTCAGTTTTCTTTATCTTCAACATTAATTATATGATTTTAAACAATATTCATCTCACAAACTTAAATTATGATAATGTTTATCATTTGATTTTTTTCCAGTGGGATATTTTGACCGGTGGGAATAATATGGTTGAGTTAGCTCTAGTACTAATAGGAACTTTTCCAGGAAACAGTATCACAATCATTCAGGTATTTGTTATATTTATTTATTTACCTTTTGCTATTTTCTGCTTAAATTATCAAGTAATAATGACATTTTTCAAGAATCAAATAATATTATTTATGATTGGACTCATTTTTTTTCACATATTGAAATATCAAAGTTTCTAACTTGTATGTTTTCGACCTTTAGGTCTTTTAATCTTTGATTATTGAATCAAAAGGCATTTTCTATGGTCCAATTTCACTTTTGACTTGTAGTCAGTTAACAATTAAAGCACACACAAAAACAAAGACTATCTTTTGTTGCATTTAATTTATATATACTGATAATTTGAAAATCTTCTTTCACATTATCTCTTTTAGTACTTCCACTAGTATTTCTTAATTGTTGTAATGTATATGCAGCCTTATATGCGAAAGGAAATGCTAGTGCTCCAAGAGACAAACATTGATAGAATGCATGGGAGCATTTTTAGTCTATGCACCCATAGAGTTATCAAAAGTCACTTCAATTGTCAATGGAGGTGATGCAACAAAAGTTCCCATTTTTCCCTCGTGTATCATCATAAGTCCCGACGGTCGCCTCTCCTCGGATAGGGACAGTACTGAAAATGCACAAAATGGTTCAATTTTGACCGTGGCTTTTCAAATATTGATTTTTGGTCAAAATAATTCAACCTCCCAGCAACAACAAATGGAGGTAGTGGCTTCTGTTCATTGCCTTTTGAGCAGCATAATTTTAAAAATCAAAGCAGCATTGGGTTGCTCTGATTTATGATGGTTTAATTTCATGTTGTTAGTTTGTTTGTTTTGAAGATTTTAAAACTTAGACAATTGATGATTTCGAAGGATGATGCATTCCCTTCTTTGTGACTTTTGAAAATCTCAAGACTGAGAGATATGTGTTGTTGCAATTATCATTTATATTGATACACTTATTTGAGACTTTTCATTTGTTTGGTTTTTTCCATTTTTATTCTGTTTGGTTTCTCTATTGTTTTTGTTCTTTGTCATGTCACAATATCATGCCTTCCTGATTTTTCTAGTTTAATCTAGTGGAGTAGTATATAAATAGTATCCATGTGTAGATGGAATAGTATATAAATTGTATCCATGTGGGGATGGAATTATATGTTGTGAACATGGATAGCCCATACGCTAGCCAAGTTGTTGGGCCTAGGGCTAAACCACGAAGAGGATCAAGAATTATATAGCCCAACAATATATTTACTTGGGGTCTAGGTTGAGCACCTACTCTTGTCTTGTGTAAACACTCCTTACTTGCTTGCTTACTTTCTTTCTTTCTTGGCTACAACTCAAATGGCCACCTTTATTTATAGGTGGTGATCGAGGGAAGGATCTAGTGAAGGATATGTACTATTCTACTCTAGAATGTTCCTCCAACTACATAATTCTAGAACTATCCCTTCTAGAATATTTCTACACTTTCTCTCAGGAACAATCATTCTAGATATATCCTTCCATTTCTTTATAACTTTGAATATTCTAGATACTTCTCTGGCATGTCATAGATATTAACTAAGTTGGTGATGAATACATAACACTTTCTACAGTCTAAGTTTCTCATCCTCCATTCTTATCTCTATTCTTAGTTACTTGTTATTTCAATAGTTTCCTAATTCAATAGTTTAAGTGTTGGTGTTGTAATTTGGTTATGAGTGATTATTTAGTACTCGAGTAATTGTGTTGAGAATTCTAGTTTGTTACATTATACGTAAAAAATTAATGACGTGGTCAGTTTTCCCGCGCTTTTAATGCTATACATTTTTTTGTTTTTTTCAAAAAATATTTAACTTGTAGCCCGCGTTGACATACTTCAGACAAACCTATGTCTCCTCCTCCTCCATTTCTCTTCTACCAACTCACTTTGTCTCTATGATTTGTAGTTGTCGTTCATTTCCCATGTTTGGTTATAGTAGGCACACTAGTATTTGTTTTGTTGGCACATTAGTGTCTACCTGTGTCCTTAGAATGAAAAAGGCAACAAGAAAATCTTCTACTTGGTTTCCTTCTCTGTAGCAGTCAGTGATTTGGATTCCAGCCCTCTTCTTGTAGTTAATGATTTTGTCCACAATCGGGTTAAGCTTCAAGTAGAAAGTGTCTTCCTTTGTCACCATGTTGGTTGTGCATTTAGTCAAGTTCTAAGTATTTCCATTGAGACAACACCCTTTCACTCCAAACTCTGTTGCAGTAGCTTCATTTAGCGATATTGCTACTGCTACATTGAACTGAAATAGAGAAAACCATGATTAAATCACCTTGACTATCTCTAACAATTCCACATATACTATCTTTGCACATATTTTTGTGAGAAACTCCCATCAGTGTTCACTTTGTTTGTGCCATAAGGAGCCTTGTTCCACCAAACTTATGTTATTTCCATCTCTTACAGTTCTAAGCCTTTCTACTATATTGCAAGGATATGTCCATTTTTTAATGGACCGGACTGATTGGACTATTCTAAGTTAGAACAGCCCTGATATTCTAAATATACTCATTAGCGTCAATTATTAACTCAACTCATTTTGATCGGTCTAATTCAGCCCATCTAAAAGTTTGGCTGATATATAGATCAAATTGATACATGAATAACATTAGTAAGAGTTGGGCGGGTTGGACTACCCATTGTTTAGCCCATTTTGACTCAATGTGTTTCAGCCCAATTAATAACATTTGGGCGGATTAATAACCAACTCATTTATTAACTCAACATGTTTTATTTTGACCCCTCCAAATTCGATTCAACACACTCATTTGACACCCCTAAACACATGCCCGATTTATCATAGATGAATTTAAATCCATGTTTAAGGAGAAATAGTCATTGGATATTTATTGGCGTTTTATATATGCATTAAATTGTTTCTTTATACATGCAAGTATAATATATTTGGAAATTTGCATTGTATTAAGTTATCTCATTAACTATCTCTATCTAGCTATCTTGGACATATGTTGAGCTCCGGGATATAGGATCATTTGAGACTTAGTTAAATGGAAGAAATAATTATAAAATAGAAGGTATGACATAATGTTTACACTAGGTAACTCATATGTTCCTCTTGCCATGTTTGCTATTAGTTGTATATTTGATGTAATAAATTGAACCCCGATTAATATGTAGATTTAGTTGTATGCTGAATGGTGTTGGCAAACATAGAAGTTAACCTTGCTAGAAAGGAAGAATCTTGAGGTCAGTTTAGACTTGTCTTAACTACAGTTCTTTCTTATGAAAGTCATGCCTATAAGGTAATTTGATTAAATGTTTTTGAATGATAATATGCGTCGTGTAAATATGGTGACAAAAATCAGTATGTATATAGTAGTATTAAATTCCTTGTTATTTGGAACTTGAAAGTTGTTATGAGGTTATCTTTTCCTAACTATAGAAATTTTTCACTGTTATAGAGGCCAATCAAGTAGCGGATGTGCTTGCAAAGAAGGCTACAGAGTTAACATACCCTGCCTATATCTCCTTTTCCATTTATCAGAATTTGCTGCAATCCTCCAAAGGAGACTATAATTTGAATAAGTGGCAGCTACCAAGTCTAAGGATGAGATACGATAAGTCCAAGTTTTTGGTAAGATGATCTTCTTTTGTATATTTGTATACGAGCTACTGATCAGTATTTGATGGTAACTCTATTGTTTTTTACATGTTATCAATTTGTGAAAGAAGTGCTCTTTTAATCTTTCAAAGCATGTTTCTATGGAAGTTGTTAATGAAAGTATGTAAGTTGGAAGTTTTGTTTATACTTTCTATGAAATGTGCAAAGATTGGATTTTTTATACTTCTAAAGTAAAGAGGTTTCAAGTCGTGGAAACAACGTCTTGGACATAAGTATTAACTAATTGTAAACAGCGTAAGAGGTTTCCATCTCAGTGCATCAGTTCCCTTAAATATCTTACTCTACAGATGTGCTCTAGTTTAGAAAATTTTCCAGAAATACTCAGACACATGGAACTTGAGTCGGTTATTCACATGCTAGATAGGGTGATGATGAGGGATCTAAATTCAATTCATATTTCATTTCCATGTTTGTTGTGTCAGAATGTCTCGTCAATGCAGCATGACATCTCTGCTTCATATTCCATGTCACTACGAGCGTTTAACATTGAGCATGGTGGGAATGGATAAAAGTGTATCAGTCACTTTGCCTTAAAATTGGTATGTACCTGATAACTCCTAGGGATTTGTTGTATGTTACTCTGGCAGGTTAATCGGATAATAATAAATATTGTAACACAGTTTGGTAGTGAAATGTAATGATCAAGCTCTCTAACTTTAGCGATACAATTACAGGGGTCATTATCTTATTTGTACCATGTTAAATGTGGAGGTTCAATTTAGGATAGCGGAAGATCTAATTGTATCTTCAACAGATCTTCAAGTAAAGTAACCCTCTCAAATTTTCCTACCTGATAGATATCTTGTTCAAGGTGATGATGCTCGATCGAGAAAGATGATTATGACTAGAACTTCCACATATCCTTGTTCAGATCTTGTGCCTGAAACATTAACTGTGAGTGTGCTTAGTTTAATTATGTCCTGCATTAGTTACCAAACTAGTCTTTCCTTCATGAAGTAAAATTTTGGTGTGTTTTTCAGGCCTGTGCATCTGCTGAGGAATGATGCGGCAGAGCAGTTGGAACAGTTAACTAAACTTGAATGTCACAGATGAGTTCGGGATGTCTACATATACCTTAGAGTGTTGAAAACAACTATAAAACATAGGTACATTACCAAGGAACATGCATGAAAAAGTGGGGAAGGAATGGGAAGACTTGGCGTTCTTGGCGCTCTGAAAGGCGCGGGGCGCCAGCCCTCAGACTTCAGAGAGGCCTGCTGGACGCTCTGCTAGGCGCGACGCCCCAGCCCTTTTCCCCAAAAAATTTGACTTTTCTCCTTAGTTTTTCCAACTCTAAACCTTCTAAACTTCAAAGTTTCCAGCCCCAAACACTTAGAATCATAAATCCCCTTACTATACAATAGATTCAACTCGAAAACACCACCGGAAACATACACCAAACCAACAAGAAACTTCAACAACACAACTACATCTTCAACAAACATCACCACAAGACTTCAACAAACACAACTAATATCTTCTCGGAATTAAAACGAGTTTAACGTGTGGGAGATGAACCAATCCCAACACTAAAATCTCACATACCTTAATAGGGATCATCCCCGACGAAAACCACGACGAAATCCTTGCTTCTTCTTCTCTTTCTCTTCTTCTTCTCCTCTTCACTCACAAACCCTTACTCTCACTCTTTGAAAGAGGGAAAAACTGATCTAAAATTCAGTCTAAACCCTTAATATAACCAAAAGAATTGGTTAGGGAAAAGACCAAAATACCCTTACAATTTTCGGGCTGACTTCCCTATGCCAATAGCCCAACTTCCAAAGGGCATAACTCACTCATACGAACTCGGAATCGAGCAAACTCGGCGGCGTTGGAGAGATCATTCCAAGGGATTTTCAAACATAACTGGAAATACACCTAATTCATTCTGAGCTAGGAGTTATGACTGTTCAAAGTTGACCCAAAACTCACTTTTTCCCATACTTGACCAAATTTCCAGATTTTTAAATTCTTTCCAAAAATGACTATTTCCAAATTTCAAGCTTCTTCATAGTTATTTCAAATTACCGGATGTTACAATATCTCCCCCTTGAGAACATTCGTCCTCGAATGAGATTACTCTTACTAGGCTAAGGATGTAACATCAAACGCAAACACCCAACAAGAAACCATGCAAACAACAACAGCAATAACATGCTCACTATAATTAAAAGAGCACTAAGAAGGAAATTAGTACCTTGACCCACATTTCCTCCGGATTCAAAGGAATGTGGATATCTCTTCTTCAACATGGAGATGTGAAATACCGGATGAACCGCTGCTAGTTCCTGTGATAGCTCCAACTCATAAGCAATACTGCTAATCCTCTTGGCTATGCAGTAAGGTCCAATAAACCGGGGACTAAGCTTCCCTTTCTTACCAATCCTCATAACCCCCTTCATGGGTGAAACTTTTAAATATACCCAATCATCTACTTTGAACTCTAACGCCCTTCTCCTAACATCAGTGTAGGATATTTGACGACTCTGTGCCGTTTCCAACCTTTCTTGAATCACTTTCACCTTCTCCATAGCTCGATGAACTAAATCTGGATCTATCAACCCTGCTTCACCAACTTCAAACCATCCAAAAAGAGATCTACATCTTCGCCCATAAAGAACTTCATAACGAGTCACTTGGATGCTAGAATGGTAACTGTCGTTGTAAGCAACTCCATGTAAGATAGGTGATCATCTCAAATATCCTTGAAACCAATCCCACAATCCACCTTGATACCTCAAAACACCATCTCCCCCTTTTTCAAAAGCCATCACTGCTTATGAACATTTTGCCTGTAATTCAAATAAGATAGGGTCTGGGTCTTTCTCACCTTTTTACTTTTGGCACTATTGATGGTTCAGACCCATTCATCATCACTATTCCTCCTTGGGGAATCCATAAGATTAACTCCCAGGCGTGCAAGTCGATGTACATCTCTTGCTAATTCTCTCTGTTCTTCTTCAAAGCGAAAACTACAACATCCAACTCTAACTCATCACATTACACCCCGATTCGCCTAAACTCAACTATTGTTCTCAAATCCATTTTAGATTCAGATACCCAGTATGTACTCAAGAACCAAGTATCATAACTGGGCAGTAGTCAACTTCTCTTTCCATTCCTGCAAGCTTTCCTCACAAGCTTCAGACCTTTGAAACTTCGTTGTTTTCTGAGTCAACCTGGTCAAATAAGACCCTTATCTACTAGATCCCTTTAACTACTCTTTCAACTCTGCTGGTTCCATCCTATATGGCGGAAAAGAGATAGGACGAGTATCTGGAATGATGTCTATGCCAAAGTCTATTTCTCTCTCATGAGGGACTCTGGGTAGATCATCAGGAAAACTTCTAGAAACTCTCTTACTAAAGGAACTGACTGAATAGGAGATATCTCAACACTAGAGTCATTAACTCAGACTAAGTGATAGATACAACCCTTCGAAACTAACTTTCTCGACTTAAGGTACGAAATGAAACGACCCTTAGGCACAACTGAACTGCTAATCCACTCTATAACTGGCTCAATCGGAAACTGAAACTTGACCACTCGGGTTCTACAATCAACTGAGGCATAACAGGCATGAAGCCAATCCATACCTAAAATGACATCAAAATCTACCATGTCTAACTCAACCAAATCAGCCATGGTGCTCTTGTGATTGATGGAAACAGAACAATCATGATAGACTCTTTCTACTAGAATAGCCTCACCAATAGGCGTAGAGATACTGAATAGCTCACTAAGTTGCTCAGGAATATTATCAAAGTTCATAGCAACATAGAGATTCACAAAAGATAACCTCGCTCTTAAGTCTAGCAAAGTATAAACAGTCAAATCAAAGACTCGAATCATACCAGTGACAACATCCGGTGAATCCTCTTGCTCTTGGTGACTGTTGATTGTATAGAGGCAGTTTGCTCCTCCGCCAGTACTAGAAGTAGCTCCTCTAGATACCATCCTGTCTGGGGGAGCAATTGATGAAGCTTGGGCCCTAATGCTCAGATTTCCACTACCTTGCCTGCTCTTAGGGCACTCCTTCGCGAAGTGACCCTCTTGTCCACACTTAAAACAACCTGTCTGACCATCACGACACTTACCTGGGTGGGTTCTACCACACCTAGCACATGCAGGAGCCTTACTACCCCTTGGTACCATACTGCCTTGAGGATAGGCAAGTCTAGCCCTGAAACTATAGGAATTTCTATTGTACCCATCTTTGTTCTCGGGTGCAGGTGCACTAGCAGATGGTGGAGCAGGTCCTTTCTATTTCTGTGGGAGGGATGAATGATTAGCATCATTCTTTTGCAGCTTGAACTCGTCCCCTACTATCTTAGCCCTCTTATCCTTAAACTCTTCTCTATCCTTCAGCTTATCCTCCTCAACTTGTTGTAAATGGATCATAAATCTTGCTAGGTCAATATCCCCTATCAGCATAGTTGCCTTGCCTTCCTTACTTGACTGACGAGACAACCCAGCGACATATAAACTCATTCTACTCCTCATATCCGCAACCATCTCCGAAGCATAGCGGGAAAGTTGCGTGAACTTCATATTGTACTCATGAACACTCATAGACTCCGGATTAAGGATGAGAAACTCTTTTATCTTTGCCTCACGCAACTCACGAGGAAAGAAACGCCCCATGAGAGCACTCTCAAACACAACCCAACTCACTACTGGCGCATCCTCAACCCTATTATTTTTCCATTGGTCAAACCAGATTCTAGCAACACCCTTCAATTGGTATGCAGCTAGTTCCACCCTCTCCAACTCAGCAACATACATCATATCAAATACCCTTTTAAGCTCCTCAATGAAGTTCTTCGGATTCTCAGTGACACTTGAACCTTTGAAGCTTGGTGGGTTCATCCTTAAGAGTTCACAGATCCTTGAAGTATCAACCACTTTGTGTCAATTACCTCTCTGCTCAACATGAAAGGTCGCAACTTGACTTAACATCCGGATAGCTTCACGAAAATCAGCATATTTGATCTCTTCTTGGGTTTGCATTTCTAGGGCACTTGGTAACTCTTGTTCCTCTGTGGTAACTCCAACTCGTAAGCAATGTTGCCAATCCTCTTGGCTATGCGGTAAGGTCCAATATACCGGGGACTAAGCTTCCCCTTCTTACCAAACCTCATAACCCCCTTCATGGGTGAAACTTTCAAATATACCCAATCATCTACTTCGAACTCCAATACCCTTCTCTTAACATCAGTGTAGGATTTCGGACGACTCTGTGCCATTTTCAACCTCTCTTGAATCACTTTCACCTTCTCCATAACTTGGTGAAATAAATATGGTCCTATCAACCCCGCTTCACCAACTTCAAACCATCCGATAGGAGATCTACATCTTCTCCCATAAAGAGCTTCGTATGGGGCCATCTGGATGCTAGAGTGATAGCTGTTGTTGTAGGAAAACTCGATGAGAGGTAGGTGATCATCCCAATTACCATTGAAATCGATCACACAAGCCCTCAACATATCTTCTAAAGTCTGAATAGTGCGCTCTGCTTGTCCATCAGTCTGAGGATGAAAGGCATTACTTAAGTTCACCTTTGAACCCAAGCCTTTTTGAAAAGATTTCCAGAACTGTGCAGTAAACTGTGCACCTCTATCTGAAATAATGGAGACTGGGACTCCATGAAGTCTCACTATCTCTTGAATATACAACTTGGCATAATCTTCTGCTGAGTAGGTAGTCTTTACCGGCAGAAAATGAGCTGATTTTGTCATTCTGTCGACAATCACCCAAATAGAATCATGATGTCTACGAGACCTCGGCAACCCTGTGATGAAATCCATATTGATCATCTCCCACTTCCATTCCGGAAGTTCTATCTTCTGAGCCAAACCACCGGGCCTTTGGTGTTCAACTTTCACTTGTTGGCAATTTCGACATTTAGCAACAAACTCTGCAATGCCCTTCTTCATGCCATTCCACCAATAAACCTCTCTTAAGTCACGATACATCTTCGTGGAACCCGGATGAATG
>JAJOOO010008841.1:0-35075 GCA_029582685.1 Solanum piurae
ATATTTCCAAATCAAAATCTCATTTTGTTCCTCCTCTTTCAAACCAAGATTTTTTCCTCTCTTAAGAACGATTTTCGTTAATATTTTGTGCAAATGGCTTCTAATTTATTTTTTTGTCATTGTGGAAAAAGAGCTATAATGAAGATTTCTTGGTCTGCAAACAATCCAAAGTTGTAAGAAAATAACGATTTTACACCCATGGTGACAAATTCTACCTTGTATCAAAGATAAACTTTCAAAAGGGCAAAATTGAGGCATACCTGGACTAAATTGAAGAAGATGAATAGATGAACATCAGCTTCAACAGAAATCTTGAACGATTATTCCCTTTGATTCACTAGATTTTGGTTGTATATCCTAGCTAGGGTTTTGACCTTTTGAGAGACTATTGGGTGAAATGAAAATGTCTTTAATTATTATTTTTTAGTTCTAAAATCGACATGTAATATATTTAATTAGTTGGCAGCAATTGAGTGGCTCACTAACAAACGTGGGAGCGTTTGCATTTCACGCTCTTTGGCTGCAAAAATCACGTGTTTATTTATTTAAAAGTTGGATAGTTAAAGTGCTTGTTTGTGCACTATGAAAGTTGAAGGTCAAAGTTAAAATTTGAAGCCAAATTTAGGGTCCAATATATGTATTATGCCTTTAAATTTTAACTCAAAAGTCACTCAACTATCCATTCTTTTCTTAGAAAGTCACTCAACCTATTTAATTGATATTTTAATTAAAATTTATTGATATAAATTTCTTATTTAAAAACCAAAATTCTAAAAGAACAAGAAAATACCATTTAAATCATTTAGTGACCCATTTAATTTTATTTACCCAGCAAATCAATAAGATGCAAAACTAGCTGCTACTAGATGATACTTTGCCTCCATGCATTTGGTGAATAGAAAACAGCTGCATCCAGCTAAATCAAAAGTAAGAGGACCCTACAATACATTTTAATTATACACTTTACCAATAAAGGACTTTGATGTAATTACTTGACCAAATATTTTGTTATTTTATTCTTGATAATTTTATTAATTCTTAACTTCATTTTTATTCGAAATCCTTCGTTCCTCCACTTTTTTAATCAAGAATAAAATAGTTGTCATTCTTACAAAAGAATATCTTATCAATATTTTTTGAACTTGTCTGATTTTCACTTCACACGAAATTTAATAAAATAAAGTAAACTTGGAATTTTATAAATTAAAATAAGTAGTACTTTTGTATATTCCTTATAACTGCTCTAATATGCATTACTCAAACAGTCTATCTATCTATCTCTGCGAAGGCAAGGGTAAAATTTGTACACTCTGCCCTCCCTAAATTCCACTTATGGGACTTCAATGGATTTGTTTTCCATAGAATGTGTCAAATAATTTTTTTAATCTTGTGATCTTAAACATATCATATAGAAAATTGAATTGGCAAAAGAGAGACATACTTTTTGAATCCGACAAAACAAGAAATTAAGACAAACAAATTGAAACAGGGAGGTAATATTTTCATACTAGAAAAATGAGACTTGAGCACATTAGCAAACTTGATATGTCTGCAGTTGATCACTAGAAGGTAGTTCCAGTCTTATCAATAATAAAATATTATAATTTACATTGTACTTATCTGGGATAACAAGCTACAAATGAGACTTGGCCCTTGTCTTTAGGTAGAAAAGATACATGACACTTAAAGACACAACAGGGTACAAAAAATTTGCAGACATTAACCAAGGGCAACAGCAACTATATAGTACAATTACCTTAGGCAGGTCACACTAATGGTCATTAGTAGTCAAGTGACCCCAACGGTATCCCGTTCATAGTATTTCGGGAGCCCTTCTGGTTCATATAGTCATCACACCCATTGACATTGCCAGGAAGCGTCTGCGTCTGCGCTTGGACGCCATTTGGAAGATCAAGTCCCTCTTTCCCCATCTGCTGCACTTCATGTGGAGAAAGTATCTTGATGTACCAAACATTGTTCACAAACTCCCTAAAGCAAGATAGAGATGGGTCAAAACTTGGAAGAACTAGATATACTAAAATAAACAGACGTGTGGAGTAAAATATACATCTAAGAGTAAATATGATCCAAAGCGGTAGATATACTCATCAAAAGAAAAAGAAAAAATGCAGTGCATATATATCAGCAGATCTGAATTCTTGTGTAAAGAAAATTGCAGACATAGATAAGTGAGATATGATGATGTGTGTCATACAAAATGTCAACAATTAGCCCACGGAACTTGAGTATATTAAGCCTAATAATACTCGAGACAAAAAATACTCTAATGTTAATCTTTGAATGGCTAACAGAAAAACCAATCTGTGGAAGCCGAAAAATGCTTTAAAACCCAGCATAAAGTAAGTAATACTTGGCCTTTTGTTCTGAAAAAGATTCTTGAGATGTCACTTAGCAATGAAGAATTTCAAAATGAAGCAAAATGGATAGAGAGGATTCATATAGCCGATATGATAGGGATTGGCATGTAAAATCAAGAGTTTTTTTTCCTTTTGCAATAACAATTGCATTGGCCATCTTATATGAATAACAATTGCATTGGCCATCTTATATGAATAACAATTGCATTGGCCATCTTATATGCACCTCAACTAATATATCAAGTACCTACTATCTTCCACCAACACAGACAATGAATGGATAATTCTATCCATCGAGACTTTGACCAATGAACAGAAATCACCAACTTTTTGCCACCTCTGCTAGGATTTGAACCTTGATCCCCCATAATTCATTGGAGTCAGCATAACAAAAGACTGATTTAAATAGGTGGCAAGATGAATATGTCATATATATCCAAAAACTCGCAATTTGAAACTACGCTGCCATAGATTTTGCGAGTAGTTTTTGAAAATTTGAAACTATAGCAGCCATAGATTTTGGGAGTAGTTTTTGAAAATTTATCTTCAAATATATTCAAGTTCTCAAAAACTGGCCTTCCTCTTGCAAAACTTCAAACATAATTTTTTTCAAGTAAAATGCACGTCCAAACACAACTTTAAAAATTCAAATTTTCAAATTTCAACTTCAAAATCTATGGCCAAAAGGGAGCTCGGGGCAGGGGGAGAGAGACAGGGAGTCTAGAGCTATAATTTAACCAGCCCCTACTCCCCACAAAACGGGGAAAAAATATAAAGAGACTCCGGGTAGGGGGAGAGAGACAGGTTGTAGTGGAAAGCTTGTAAAAGAAAAGAAGTGATCAAATTCTTACTGCCAAGGATCGTCACCGAGGAGGAGGACATCATTCTCTCGGTCAACAATTACAAGCTGCCAGCCTGATCTCTCAGGGTCCTCCAACAAGCCTTCTAGCCCAAACATGCGAGCAAGCTCACTTCGAAGTTCGTGATAGCTGCTAAATTTGGAGATATCGAGTGACCGTCCAAAGGACCCTGATTTTTGAACCTGTCAAAAACATGCCGTGAGAAATAACATAACACGCAGAGCATTCCCTCTTTAAAAGCTTTTAAACTAAACAGAGTGTTAGCCCAGGCAATTCAGAAAACAAAGAATGAACTGTATATCAAACAAGCTTATAAGCTCACCTTCACAAAGATTCTATTAGTTGGGTTTGCTTGGTCCCCATTTTCGGAGGACTGCAAGAAACCTGATTCATCTACACAACTTGAAGCTGTCATGTCTGAATTAAGGGGATACTCATTGCCCACAGTACTTGTGAAGGTAGAGGTAGCATAAGGAATAGATAAAGATCCATTATCACCACTACTACCCTTCATGTTGGACATACCGGTCTGCAGTATGTTCAAAGAGTCTGTAAATCCATAGAGTGCATTCCTTTGGCTATCTTCTACTCCTCTATAATCAGAAAACGATTCTCTGCCAGGAAAAGGTGGCAGCAAAGAGGAAAGATCTGAGACCTTAGTATTGTGCGCTATCACATCCTCAGGCTGGGACACCACAAATGGAGTAACCCGAGAAGGGAGCTGAGATTCTAGAGCAATTCGCTTTGATGATGAGGACGAAGACACTAGAGGGTGAGTTTCATGCATGTTCAGGACAGCAGATGCTCCATCACGGGAAAATGAACTCAACAGACTTTGCATATTAGAATTACTAGATGCATTGACATGGTTACCCAGTATATCAGAAAAGGTTTGCGGGGAACCAGTTGAACTTAGGACTTGCAAATGAGAAAGATGGGGCTGCGTGGCTGAAGCCATCTGAGAGAGACCGGAGATGATCTTAGTTTGCTGTTGATGTTGAAACTGCGAGTTCACTTCTTGGTGCTGCTGAAGCTGTGGCTGCAGCAATTGCTGTTGATCATTAAAATTTTGACGGCGCTGCAATTGCTGCTGAAGCATCTGCGCCTGAGATATTAAGTGGTTTTCTGAAAAGCCTTGGATCAGATTTTGCTGTGAATGAGAAGGCTGCAACATCTGACTCTGACTCAAAGGTGCTGAACTGATAGGAATACTATGTTGGAACTGCATAAGGGATTGATTTGCAAGTTTCGATGGATCTAGTGCTGCCATTGTTTGCAGAATGTCAGGTTGCAAACCTAACATAGAAGCATCCATTCTTGGTTGCATAAACGGAGTAACACCAAATCCCTGGAAATTAAGCGACTGCATCCCTTGATCTCCCATATCACCACGCAGCCATGAGAGTGGAGAATTCATAGTCATATCACCATTTGGGAAACCTGAGTGAATGAGAGGTAAACAAACCACTGAAATTTAGAACACAACCAAATTTTATCTCGTCTCCCTGGGCAACAAAAGCAAGGAGAAACCTTACCAGGGAGAGAAGGTAGTCCAGATGGCCAAGGCCGCTTTAGCCTAAGGGAGAAAGGAGAAGGATACATAGGAAATGTTGTCAGAGGTTCAATTTCCCACAGAGAAACTCTGGGCTGCCTCTCTCCAGCAGTTGATTCATCCCATCCAACCTGCAACAGGAACAGTTACAACAGATTATAATTTATCTACAGAAGGTACCAGCAGGCGCATGAAAAATTATAAATTTATGCTAAGATACAGTAGCATTTAGTTTATCTATTACTTTATAGTTTATACAAATGACCACCAGTTATAAAACTAACCTTCACAGACCGCCAGTGTGAATTTGGCCAACGAACAGGATCTAAATCACTGATGCCAGTAATTGTGCCCATGTACCTAAATCCAAACATATTAAAATGATTAAAATGTGCATATGTGTGTGTGTGTGTGAGTGAGAGAGAGAGAATTGAGGGAAATTGGAGCAGGTCAGAATCAATTTTCCACTGGCAGCAATGAAAATTTTGAAATACTAACAAAGTTTTCAAGAAATTTGGTATTCCCAAGGCAAAGAAAGACATTTATATAAGTAGACGAACCAAACAGCCATATTTGGCACCTCCAGTGCATCCTTCATAATGAACTCAAAAATCTTTACTTAAGCTTGGTTATGTTCTTCATTATAAACTCAAATCAGAGAGGTTAAGACTAGAGAACTAAGCATTTCGGCATGTATCTGGTGTCTTTTTCTCAAAAAGGGTTGAGATATATGAAAATTTTCCACTCCAGTACTTTTTTCCCCGAGAGACCCGAAAATATAGCCATTAGTTAGGCATATGTTTACGGCTGGCCCTTAAATTAAGTGTTCAATTTTTTTTCTGGAAAATAATGGATATGGTGTTGGAGGAAATCTTCTTGTTTATAGAAAAGCGGGTCCTTACTATCTTACCTCTTATGAATACATGAATGATTGATTGAACTTCCAAAAGCAATTATTTGTTGATGGGCTAATATAACCTATCCTTCTACTGATATGATCCAACAATCCTGAAATCAGCCCGTCGACAAAGAATTGCTTTTGAAAGTTCAACTAGACATCATAAGTCATTCCATGTATTCAAAAGAGATGAGATAATAAGGGCCTATCTTTCTATAAACAAGCAGATTTCCTCCAAGACCATATCCATTATTTTCCAGGAGATAGGACACTGTTAAAACATGATCGAAAAGTCACCCAATTAATATAGTACTATTTAGGTTTTGCATGTAAGCATACTACAGTATAAGTACTTGGATATCTTTGTTTGGTAGGAGAGGAGACAATAGCTCAGAGATTTTGATCTCCCAAGTTTGTTTTCTCTTCCTACAAGAGCTTTCCCTGCCTCCAAATCAGCTAAAACTTTAGGAAGGCACCTTAGCATAGTGTGCCTTCAAACCCAAGCTCTAACAAATGTTTTTTAACTACCCACCGAAGTCTTCCCTTTTCACATAGATGTCCCTCCCTTTTACTAGAGACCTGGCTCTGCAAGTCAACTTATCATTCAAATTACTTTAAATAGTACGCGGAAGTCCAAGAAGATAAGACCTACCTACGGACACTCGATTCTTCTGTTTCAAACAGCATCCGGAACCTCATACCAACAGATATTCGAGTATGATACACTGCTTTAGCATACTTAGCCAGAGGTATGACAAACTCTGATGGGCTGGCCCTGAAATTATGAAGCTAAAAGGTAAAATGTGACTCAACTTTGTTAGCAAATGAAACAAAAGGAACAACTTTTACCTTGGATTATAAAATATTGTAAAGCGGCTATTAGTTGCAGCTGCATGAGCCGCTGCAGCTAGGAGACCAATGTGCATGCTATCACTTGACAAGACTGAAGAAGGCATGACAGTTTGAGGACGATTAGCACGTCGAATCCCCAAAAGCAATTGATTGTTTTCATTCCTGATAAAAGGTGACAGTACTTAAGCAAAGATAAAATCCTCACGAATTGAGTGGGAGAAATGAGAGTGAGTTCCTTCAATTGCAAATGATTTTCCAACTAATTACTGTTAAACCACACAATATGTGATGCAGGTTCACAGCTATCTTTATCCAAAAAAGAAAATGATGCAGATCCACAGATAAAAGTTACTGACGTAAAAAGATTGAAATCAATTCTAAATTTTTGAAGATTCTCATTTGAGTGGGAGAAATGAGAATGAGCTCCTTCAATTGCAAACCATTATCCAACTAATATGGTCAAATGTGATTCTGCGCTAAAAATACATATGCAATTTATCTGAGAAAATATAAATCATTTGAAAGTTCCGGATGTTGGAGCTGAATCTTATGAGGAAATATTAGAAGGACTGAATCTTATACCAGATAAAGATGACTGCATCGCCTGCAATAAGTCTCTTTGCACTCACAAACACACTCCATCCGGTTGTCAATAGATGCCTCTTCGGTTGTCCTAAACATGAGCAACCAATTAGTGCTGGTAATGCTTATGCCCATTTTCATAAATGAAAACATGTAACCAAAGAGTTTGCAGATTTTAAAACCACACCCTCCACCTCAAAATAAGAGATGCAAAAGCTGAAACAGGTAAAGAAGAATTCCTCAAGGCCCTTAAATCATCAAGTGCAGCTCCACTAGTCATTAGATTCAGTATAGTTGCTTCAGTCTGATTTTAAAAGGCTTACTAATATAGCATCTTTAGTTCATTTTACCAGAGTATGTCACATCTCTGGTAACTTCCGGGCTAAATGGCTTTAAAGGACCGTAAGTTAACAAAGATGTAATGCATGCAACTAAGCTCCAGTGCCTTCTCTTGCCTTAAAATTAGCCAAGAACCATCCAGCTAAATTGCTCAGAAATACAATCTAGAACCTCTTCACACACTCACACGTGATCTCAATACCGGCCAACCCCTCCCAAACAACAAAAACAGAAAAAAGTGAACATTTAAGGAACCAGATATCAGAACCTCTTGCATTTTCATCTTCTTGTCGGGCCTTTAAGGCTTTGGAAGCTAAATTGACAAGGTAAAAGAGGAAATAGCCCCAGCATGAGGTGTCGTACTGACACCCTCACTAGTCAAGAAAATCTGCTTCCCCAGAACTAAAGTCACTCATCCACTGGCCTACTCTCTCTCTCTCTCTCTGCAGATATTATTTTGGGTTTGAATTGGAAGGGCAAGTCAGTAATTATGATGAGGATATAAACATCTCAGCTCAATGTTGTGACTTTAAAGTTCATATACTGCAGTAGACCAAAAACCCTAATCCCGAGCTTGAATTTGCTTTTCATTCAGGTGCATTTGGATCATGGTACCAACTACAGATTGCACAGAAACTCACCGCGAAAAATATGCCTGAATTTCCATTCATTCCCATGGAGATCTTTTGCAATCAACTCTTGACAGGGTGGCTGCTGAGAGTAATCCTGAAAAGAGAAAGAACATTCATCATGAGATTGTTGAACACCATTGAGCACTAGAGGGATACTACAGAATCCAATGCTGATGACACACAACAAAGAAAAGACCAAAAAGAAAAGGAAAAGAAAAACATAATGCTGATGGGTTCTGTTAAAGGGACCTACAAGAGGGGGGAAAACTTTTTCTGCTGCTCGGCGAGGGACAGAGAATCCACCATGAGTACTGGTGTCACTTGCCGTCAAAGTTTTGCAGAAATAGTTGGTTGGTTGTTTACTCGGGATGCCAAGTTCTGCTGGTAGCAGGCACACATCCTTTTGCTCTTGCTACATAGAGTAAGTCCATTAGCAGAAGATTATTACTAAAACTGATTTGAAAAGATAGGAAGTGACATACTGGACTTAGTGGCTGCAATGTCATTTGAGCATATACTTCATCAGTCTCAACATCTGCCTGTAATTTAAGAACTGTTTAGAATACATTGCGACAGAAAAGGTACATAAATATCACATCACAGTCAAAAAACAAACTTACATGCATTGTCAGGTTGTGAAGCTGACAAATTAGTTGAGGCGGTAAACCAGGATAATTAGGGATATGAGCATCTACTTCCTTGTTGGTTGAGGCAGCAACCTGTAAATGGTGTCCAAAACTCAAATCCATGTTTCATAACAATAACTCTGGAGCTACTTAAAGCTAAAACGGGAAGAATGTCTCAAAAAACTCAGTTTGCTAAAAAAGTTAAGAGAATTCAATGGCTTGTGGACAAAAAACAGCAGCATACTATATTTAGCCACCAATAAACAACCAAAAGTAGAAGTGCAAGCTTTACAAAACATCACATGAAGAAATTAATATGAACCATATCAAACACCTCAACTAAAATGAGCTACAATGTGAACCATAATATCTACTACTAACCTGCTCACTATGCCCTTGAGGAAAATACACAACTCTGCTTCCTACAGGTGGAAGTGAAACTAGTGGTCCTGCACACGCGTGCCACAGCTCTGAATTCAAGCATTTCTTCTCCCCTGCTGCTATAATTAAACATAAAAATATGAAATATGCTCATTAATGACTGCAAATAATGCTTCACTTCAAGTTCACCAAAACAAGAAATAACAACAAACAAACCTTCCTCTGGCTGAGGATTGAACCCAGATGATACCCTCATTTCAGCAAATCAACAAAACTCCTATCAAGCAACTTACTTTTCACTAGTTAAGCCAAAAAAGAGCAACCCCAGAAAGTAAAAACTCCAAAAAATCAAAAATTTGCTAGTACAACCCCCACCCCCCCACCCCAAACAAAAACCAAGAAACAAGAAACCATATTTTCACTCATCCAAACCCAGTTCCACAACTAAACACCACCATCAACAGCTGCTTCATACTTGTCCCAGATCTTCAATTAGTCACTTCAAAATCAAGAAACAACACAAACCCTAAAGACCCTTTTCTTCAAATAAGCTGCAGTAGCAACTGAACCACAGATCTTGAAGTTAAACAAACTAGAAACCCTTAAAGAGCAACAGTAACAGTAGTAAAAGAAACAACTTTTTGGTTACTTCAAGATCTCTACTGCTCTACAGAGTGAGTGAGAGCTCAAGTAGGCTATTCAGTAGATCTCTTAAGCTGTACTTTTTTTTCTTTTTCTTTTTTGAGTTGATTGGATTTTCTTTTCACATATTGAAAGCTACAGAAGAAAGAAGGAAAGAGAAAAAGGAAAAGGGACCCCAAGAATTTAAGGAAGTGAAGATTGTGAAATGCTGCTAAGTTTGGGAACTGTTCCTTCACACTCCTTTCCAATTCTGAATTATTTATTAAAACAAACAATAGTCATATAAAAATCCATCATTGCCAATACACCATTTTTGTATAATACTCTCTCCGTTTTTATTTATATGTCATTATTTTAGATTTCACGTTCTTTAAAACACTATATAAGTTTATCATGTATTCTTATTTAGCATTCTCTTAAAGTCAAGTTTTTAATAAATGAATATAAATTAATTTATTTTGATTAATTAAATTGACCAATAGACATAAATTAATTATTTAATTTTCTTATATTTATCAAATTCATACTATCCAGAGTCCAGACTAATTACTCTCAAAGGTAAAATAGAAAAAATGGTGTTATTTATGCATTGGTTTTGTAAAATGGCAAATATTAAGAATCATTTATTTTTAATAAGAACGACATATAAATATGAATAGATGAAGTAATACTTACTAGATATCAGAGGAGTCGGTGCTACCACCACGGGCTTAATATATGTTACTTCATTTCTTGGTCACAATTTATATAATATAAATGAAATTTGGAGCATTTAAATTTTTTTTATGGTTTTAAAATATTTTAAGTTATTAATTATTAGAATTTATATTGTTTTTTATGTAATTTTAAAATAATTTAAAATATTTTAAGTTGTTACTTATTAGTAAAATTTATAATTATAATACTTATTTACGTAATTTTCAAATAATAAATGTTAGTTGTTTTGTCTAGTTTATGTGGCATTAATAGAATTCGAGAGTTAGTAAAAAAAATGTCTTTCAATTTTAAGTTATTATTTATTGTGATTTATAATATTTTTTACGTCATTTTCAAATAATACATGCTACTTCATCAATCTCATTTTATGTGGTACCGATAGAATTTTGGGAGTTAAACGAATTTTTCATATACCTTTTAATATTTTCAATTGTTGATTACTATGATTTATAGTACTTTTTACGTCATTTTCAAATAATATATGTTACTTTCTCTATGTCATTTTTGTGGCACAGATATAATTTTGAGAGTGAATCAAATTTTATATATATCTTTTAAATATTTCAAGATGTTAATTGTTGCAATTTATAATATTATTTACATAATTTTTAAATATGTAAAATGAATTGTAAAAAAATAAAAAATAAATAAATACAGAACTTCTAGCCACTTCTAAAAAAAAAAAAAAAAATCAAACCTCCCTCATCTAAGGAGGTTATCGCTCCCTAGACTTCTCTATGATCTATAATAAAGTAGTAACTACTAAAAAATCTTGTTAAATTTGAGCATAAAGTTGCTTAATTTTTTTATTAGAACCTTGTTATAATAGACAGGTCTAAAGCGTTATATGTTGATTTATGAAAATTTGATATTTTTTTGTTAACTTTATAAATATATTTGACTTGAAAATTCATAATATTCAAATGTTGAATTTACTCTTATTATCATAATATGTTAATTAGTTGGGAAAAAGAATAAATACACTCTAAACTATCGTAAATGATAACATATATCCACTATCGAGACATTCGTGGACGTGGCACAATCTTATTCATTGATCCGATATTTAATAAATATTTGATCGATGTATAAGATTATGACACGTGTATGTCAGCTAGTATAAATGGTATATATGCTCTACTTTTTTGGCGACGAGAGGACCAATGTCCCAAAAGTATACGGAGAATATCTGAATACATATACCTCTGACCCTGACTCCTTGACCATCCCAACCCCGCCACCTCCGAACCCCACACCATCTCAATATTATATTGTTTTGCTAGATTACATATGAGTGTTCTTAAAATAATATGTCTTTGCTTATTTACCAAAAAAAATAAGAATTTTAGTTATTTTTCAAATAACATTTTTCTTCGTACCAAACATGCTTTAAGTGTAAAAATAAAAACTTCAAAAATTAAAGAGTTCTTAATTATTTAAAAAGATATTATTCTTTTTTTTAATAAATTAAAAGAGAATGTTACATGAAATGACACATAGAAAACATTAATTTTTGAGTTATTATTCATTGCATAATAGTTATGTCTGTTCAAAAATTCCTTCATAAATCATTCATGAGTCAAACGGACAGTACAATTTTCTATTTCATTCATATGAAATTATTTGAATGAGAGGGTTTCTTTATTTTAATTAAGATTGTCATGGTTATGGTTATAAAACCAAATCGAATTACAATTTGAATCAAATCGATTAAAAAAATTGATATTTGGGTTGATTTGATTTTAAATTTTGAAAAACTGATACTATTTGGTTTGGTTTTGATTTTACTAAAAATTAAACGCAAAAAAAAAAAACCGAACCTAGAAGTTATATATATAAATTTTAAATTATTTATAAATAAAATATACATTTTGATAAATTTTAATTAACTTAAGTCTTTAATTTTACTATTTTCTGAAGTTCAACGCTTAAATTTTAGCCCAACTATTAAAACCTTAAGTCTATTAAATTCCTCAATATTCATTACTTTAAAGATCACACTTTCTATGTTCTTTATTAAATTTTCTAACACAATATTGAATAATTTAAAGCTCAAGCCAAAGAAGATGGCAATTGATTAGTTTTGACTATGAAATATTAGTTGTTTTTTTAGAGGTAATTTCTCAATATTTTAAAGTGTAATTTTATTGAAAACTCTATGATAAGATGTTGAGATCTCCAGAATATTGAATCAACTTTATGCTATTGACAATGCGTTTTTTTAGTTTCTGAAACTTGATACATTTGATGAATCACATTGTTCGTGTAATAGCTTTTTGTGAATTATTCATGTAGTAAGTGTTTGTGTTTATCGAGATGCATATGTCCTCAACAAACTTATTACTTTCAAACTGAAAAAATCGAACAAATCGAACCAAATCGACAATAACCAAACTGACGGTAATTTTTTTTATTTGATTTGGTTTGATTTTAGAAATTTAAAACCCAATTTAAATTGATTTGGTTTTGATTTTAACTAATAACCAATTCAAACCGAACCATGAACACCCCTAATTTAACCCATTGAAACTTCTTCTTCTTTTCGTCATAAAAGATAAAACCTATCGGTACTTTAATCACCATTTTAATGAACTGATTTTTTTTTTCATAAAAATATTTTTAACTATATTAAATCACGTTTTTTAGTACTTTTATATAAAATTTGAATACTTATTTTTTTAAAATAAAATTTTGTACATTAATATATATCTAAATTTATATAAAAATTCAAAGCGTTAACCTTCATAGTTTGAACGCCTACATTATTTTCAGGTAGGTCTCATCCGAGTATTACTAGTCTAGTGATTATTTATTCAAATATCATAAGTTGAATTAAAGGAAAATATTAATGTTAGTTTTTTAAAATTTATTTTCTGGTATTTGATACTTTCTTTGTTCGCTTCTATTTAATTTGTTCAATTTTATTGCTTGAGAGTCAAATTGTATGATTTTTTATTAATATTTTTATATGTATTTTCTTATCATATTAATATGAAATTCGTATAATGTTTTAATATTTGAATTTTATTATTTAAAAATTAAATGAATCTAATTCAATTTGGATTTAGAGTGAAGGGCATATATGCTCTAGTTTTTGGACGGCAGGGGTATCAATGTCCCAAAAGTATGACGGAGGGTATCTGCATACCATTTACGATAGTTTAGTGGTATATTTATCCTTTTTCCCTAAAAAAATAAGGTAAAAAAATTGTCTTTAAACTATGTGAAATTAAATCAAATGTCCTCAGTTAATAGTGTGATCCAGAAATACAACAATGACAACATCCATACTACTAACAGTTTGGTCCAAAATACCTCTATAGTTACTTAATGAGCAAAAATGCCCTTCTTTTAATAAATATATCAGTATTTAATTTTTTTCTTTTTAAACATATTCTATTCCTAATAAAAATATTATTACCAAAAAACTCAATTCTTATTTTTTTAAATTTAAAATCACTTTAACTAATAAATAAATAGAAAATAATCTTTTTTTCTTCTTAATGTCATTTCAATGATTAAGATAGATTAATTTCATGTACCTTTTTAACTGATAATATAGTTCACACATATATAAGATCATAGTAATCCAATCATAATTTTTATTTAGATAATAATAAATAATTCCTAATAAAATAAAAATATTTTATTTCTTATTTTTTTCGAATTGAAGTAGGAGAATCATTTTCAAACAAAATAAATTATCAGTAGAAAAAAATAATTAAAAAGAAAAATAATTATTTAAAAAGGGACATTTTTGACCTGTTACACAATAATATGCGTATATTTGAATCAAATTATTGACAACCAAAATATCTTTAAACAAATTATTAACTAAAAGTATTTTAATTCAATTTTATCTAATTTAAAACAATTGACCCATTACAATAAAGTCAAGCAAAAAGGGTAATGGGTGGGGTAGGGAAAGGGAAACATTTTTATAGCATTGCTCGCATTGAACCCCACTGTATTATTAAAATGAAATTATTTTTTTTGTCAGAATGATATTTTATCTATGTTATTTTATTTTATTTTTTTTATACATTTTTACTCTTTTAACTTTAATACCTTTTAACTAAAAAATGGAAAAAAAATTAATTTGTTTTCAAATAAAAAAATATTATAGTTTTTTTTTATTTTCTGATCAAATTCTGACTAAATTTTCTGGTTATTTAACACTTCCCTATAAAAATTATAGATTCATACCATCTACTATTTATTGCACTGCTCGTATATTTTAACACCTAAATTTATGATCCACATGAAAAAAATTGTTCAAATAAATTCAATTTTGATACTCATACATGTGCCTTGGGAGTGGGGTGTGTTAAAAGGTGACAATGAGATAATTAATATAAAATATTATTTATGAAATTTATTTATTTTATTTCAACTTACATTAAAAAACATTTTTTCCGTACCAAATACATTCTAAATTTTTATTTCGAATCAAATAAGTCATTGGTTTGATTGGATTTAAAATTTAAAAAATATAGAGATATTTTTGAAATTTGAGGTCTTAAATTATAAATATGTATAGTTCTTCGTAGTTTTAAACTTGTCATGTTATATGTTGTAATTGAAAAACTTATAAGTACTAAATATAAAAAAAATACACTTTTTGTACAAATCGTAAAAAGAAAGTAAAACATTTAAATTAAGAGGGGGAGGGGGGAGTACTTTCTCCATTTCATAATACTTGATTCTGGTTCAAGAAACAATACACATCCATTGGTAAAATGTTAATTAGTGATGTCTTTTATCAACTATCTTTACAATTGATACTTTGTAACTCTAAATTTGATCTACATACCTTATTAATGCACACATTCTTGTTAATGCACACACTTTGTCCTCATTATAATTTATTTGTAAAATTTTATTAGATATGTTATTGTTGAACTCTAAATTTAATTATTATCATTTTATATAGTTATTTAAGATTTAGTATGAAAAAAACATCAAAACTCTCTTAGTTTACTAAAATGAACGAGTAAAGTGAAATATCTATTTTTAAATACAAATGCCAAGTCAAAATAAAACAAAGGAAAATACTCCCTTTAGTTCATATTAAATGATTAGGGATATGACACATTTTTAAAGAAAATTATTTTAAAAAATAAAAATAAAAAGACTACTTTTCACTATGTTTATGTTTTTATTCTCTAACTATTTTTTTAGAAAATTTAAACAATTAAAAATTTTATTAGATAAATGGTAAACATGAAAAAATTAACAGCTCTCTAAAATTTTAATAATTCACTTATTTTGAACCTTAAAAAAAATCTCAACAATTCACAATCGGAAAGAGTACTATTTAGGTGAATAGAAGTTTGTAGGGTAAGAAGTAAGCTTTGATGGGTGTGTTAGAAAAGGGGGGCCCTTGTAGTTGGAAGAGATAAGGAGACGTGAATTACTGAGCTGCCTTTATTGATAATCATTGTAGGTTGATTACCTAATGAGAAATGCAAATGGTTAAGTATTAATCGTGTGATCTAGTAATCAATAAAGTGATTAAGAATTTTGATATTTCAGGTTTAAAATTTAATGAAGATAATAATATATTAGATGATTTTTTTTCTCTATTCTATTCTTGGCATTCATCTCATAGAATTAGTTGAGATACGTAAAAATTAACCTGAACACTATGATAAATTGATAATATGCAAATGCTTAACTTATCAAATATGTTGTGCTATCTTTAATGAAATATTATTTGTAATAATATTTAAAAAAAATTAGGCGGTCGTTATGTACAAGTAATAAACTCCTTTCTTAATAGAGTCTAATAAGTTGTGCTATCTTTTGTTAAATATTATTTGTAATAATATAAAAAAAGAATTAGGCAGTCAATATGTACAAGTAATAAGCACCTTTCTTAATAGTGAATATAAGTTTTACACTCAATTAAATTTATAATTTTTTTTAATGAGGCGAATGTTGATCGATTTTCAATCAAATCTTTCTAAAAATTATTTGTGAGAATATTGCCCACAAGACTCACGTCATTCAACGTGACTCAACCTAACATCCATTCGCAAATTTTATAATAAATTTAAGATAGATCAACCTCGAAAATTAATGTATAAATAAATAAAGTTATCAGTCACATATTTAATTTTATTTATTTATGATTTTTTTGCTATTTTAATTTATAATTAATACGAATTGACGAATATAATTTATATACCATTAAAATAGAACATCTATCAAACTCACACCATTTGTTAAAAACTTCAAACCTTATTTGCTTATGGCATTTCATTCATCCAAGATTTCTTTATATAGGTGTCTAGTGTCTACTAATCTCTATTCCCTATACCTTATATATTACTTACAAAATATGTTAGTTGAAGGTAGACAAAACATTTGTAATATTTTTTTTTTTAAAAAGGTGTAGAAACTAAAATTATGTTTGAAAATGAACTTTAAATGAGCAACATAAATTTTTAAGTTAAGATTTTGTGTGATTGAATATTAATGATATTTTACTTAAATACACTTTCAAATCATCACTTGAATATTGTTCAGATTGAAATTATGCATATTTGTTAATATACAGTTAATTTTTTTTTGGCAAATAAAGAAATTTATTCTCTTATAGTAATTCAAAATTTGTTTTGTAGAAGATTGTTCAATTACGATTATCGTCTCTCTTTTTTCTAGGTGATCATTCATATTTTATCTCTATTTTTAAGAGTTGTACAAATATCACCTTAGAAACTAACAAAATATTATATTATCTTCTAACGTCTATAAAATATTTATCTCAAAACAAAACAACGATAAGATTTTTGGGAATTAAAAGGAAAGGGGCCTCGTTTTTAGGGTTGGGCTTTGATTTTGATTAGGACTAATGGGCCGAAAATGTACAACAAATTGTACATGGGTGGGGTCGAATTGGGGCCCATGTGTACATCATCGATGAAGATATTTCCTTTTATTATTTCTTCAAATAATTTTGAATGTCTATCTCTAGATTTCGCTTTCTAATGCTTAATGGTCTGTTTGAGCAATCTCATTTTTATTCGAAAATGCTTATTAACTTATTTTTGTTCGAAAATGCTTATTCTTTTAGAAAAAAATGACGTGTTTGGCCAAAATTTGATAGAAAATAATTGCTTCCGAGAAATAATAATTTTTTTTTTCAATTTAGTAAGGTGAACAACTAATATCAACAATTTTTAGTATAATGATCAATTAATATGGAACACATGAGTGAGTATTTTTGAAGATATTATTTTTTCAAAAGTATTTTTCAAAAGCTGATTCAAGAAATTTGACCAAACAAGCTATAATTATTTCTAATTTATGATATTTCTCTTACCTCTTTTTTTTTTTTCTAAACAATTTTCGTTATATATTTATCATTAATATATTAGAATTATGATTTGATTAATTTACTAATCTACAATATTAATTTTTTTAAATTACTTAATTTTATAAATACTTTATTGAACATGTAAATTCTTTACGAATCCAATATGAGAAAAGACATAAAGTGACATATGAACTTGTCCCGAATTTTCAAAAAGATATCTTAACTATGCGAGCGTCCTATTGCCCCACTAAACAATCTTGAACTGATATTATTACATCATTATTTGTCAACTTTACATAGAGAGTGAACAACCTAAATAACTAATATAATTTTATTTTTACAAGTATTTTATTATAAAATATATTTTCTTATTATTTTTAAAAAAAATTCCTTATTATTTTCTCTTTTTTTTTTTTTTTTCTTTCAAAAATTCATTGTCATCTCTCCATTGAAGCTTCTCACTTTCAATGTCACCATTTTTACTACTATTAGTTTACTTTCTTTAATTTTAAAACTTTATCTAAATATTTTCTTACATTTCGAACAATTTGGTAAACCCATTAGATTTCAAGATGATTAGGAGGTATCATATAGTTTTTTTTATCCGATTTCAATCAAGATCTTTCAATTTTCGGGAAATTCATTGATTCTTTTAAAATTATCATTTCTAATTTTGAAGTTATATGAAAATGAGTTGATACATTCAAAATTTTAAATTTTCTTAGAAAAATAATTAGTTTTGTTATCAATAATTCAATAAAGTCTAGAAAATAGTATGATTTCTTTTTTATAAAATAAATCACTGAAATAAAGAATTTGATTGGAGAAGAAGAAGAAAAAGAAAAGAAAAAAAAGGGGAGAGAAGTTCAACTTGACGTGGGGGTGGGGTGAGGGTGGGGTGGAGAAAAAGAAAAGAAAATAAAGAATTTTCTTGCAAGTGTCTGTTCTTCATCTTCTTCGTCCCATTGTTTTGAAAATTTGATGCAAAACTATTCTAAATCTTCTCCAAAACGCCATAAATTTTAGATATAAGCTCTCCTCAACATTTCTATTCTTTTGATATAATACCCACTCAAAACGGAGCTCATTTAAGGCAATTCTAATTTTAAACTCAAGCTTTTGAACTAATTAACACAATTTTATTTTAATCATTAGGACTTTAGGATTAACACAAAAATTTGTTATTAAATATTTCTTTAAGTAAACTATTTAAAAACTCTTAACGTTTAAGAATTTAAAATGATAGACAATTTGCTATAAAAAAAAAGTTACGTTTCATAGTGGTGAATCTGATTTTGAAAAAACATAATTTAAAAAATTGAGTAACTTCAGGACTTAATTAGAAATCTATAAACTATAGTTTGGAAGAGAGTGAGTGAGAATGAAAGAGAGAGGAGAAATGATATATACAAGTTGTATCAATGAATACCGTGTGATACATACAAACATGCTGATACAAACACTAATACATGATGTATGGTTGTTTTCATTTGCTCTTGTATCACTTCTATTCATTTGCGATATAGAAAAAAAATAAGTGATCGAAACTTTGGCTCCTAATGTACCATCAATGCAAGAGCTGCATTTTGTAGTATCAATGACTGGAGTGATTCTTTGTACGTTAAATACTTGTTCTGATTCATCAATGGAAAATGTGCCAGCTGATGAAAACACCATTAATGATGAGATATATACTTGTGATCAGGGGCGGACCCATGTTCAAGATATTGGGTGCTCGAGCACCCATTAACTCCGACGTAAATTTATATAGAATTTTCTTATAAAATAGATATATTAAAGCATCAAAACTTAGTGCACAAAATGCTTTATGGGCGCTTTGGTTTAGTAGCTGACTTTAAGGCTTTAAAATGAGATGAGTGTTTTTTTTTTTTTTTTTGCTTTTTACTCAAATTTCCTTCTCTTTTTCCAATAGAGATTCTTGATTCATTCTCCTCCAATTATAATTTAATGATATACTTTGTGTTTTCTTTATATGTATGTAATTTTTGTGATGAAAAATTTAAAAAATCACTTTATTTCTCTTTTTTTCTTTGAGAAATTTTGATTGGCTAAGAAATTCCTCAAAGTAATTCATTTTTTTACTTAGAAATGGTAACTATAACATTTAAACAGTCGTGCACTTATACAGTACGTCATACAATACGATTAACAAAAAAATTATATTAAAATTACTAGTGAGCACCCACAAACTTAAAATTTTGGATCCACCACTGCTTGTGATGAGTGGATATTTTAAAGATGTTAAAAAGAAGAGAAAATCACGACTTGTTACATATGATTTCTCAACACTTTTCATTATCTCCAAGTAACTTGTGACTACAGACTTCAGTAATTATAAAGGATTAAACTCTTAACCCTATTACTTGTAACCTATATTACTGGACAAAGCTAAGCAAATAAATCTATTGCCCAATAATATTTACACCTCTAGTTAACATAGACTTCAATCAAACACACCACGACTAACTCTTAGCCATGGACTCAACTTCATGATGGTTACAAATGAAATGATCTATATTCCTTTATAGTTTAGGAATAGATCTTACAATGTACTAACACACAATACAACTTTCAACGAACAACTCAAAATTTTTTGCAAATCACTCGATCAGGTCCCTTGTTGTTCATGGTGGCTTATTCTTACTTCGAAGAGAGGCTTTTGCTTTTTTGAAAATTCTGTCATGCAAAAACTAGGTTATTTCTTGTCAAAATATGCAATATATGATGGACTAAAATAACCTAGTAAACTCCCATTGGCTGAGCTCTACACCTAAGCTGTCGTGCCCACCTGCCACAACAGGCTTGACAACTTTATATATAACTGTTGTCCATTCAGTTGTCCTGAACGATAGACACTCAGGGGATCATGTCCCTCTACTAGATCCCTCAATTTGTTAAATTATCAAAACATCAAAATATAACACATTGATTAGCTAGGATTGTGAATCCAAAGTGTTGATATACTTGTGGGTTATTAACATTTACTATCTCCGTCCACTTTTAATTGTCATAGTTTTCTTTTTAGAGTCAAATTATAAAAACTTTGACTAACATTTTACGATGTATTTTTTCATCATATTGATATGCAAAAAATTGCAATTTATAGTACTTTTTGAATAATTTTTGAATATCTATTTTTTTTGTTTAAAATATCAAATTAGTGTAATTGACTTTTGAAAAACGCAATATGACAAATAAATGTGGACGGAGGGAGTATTAGTGAACTCAATCATGCTTTGCGAGGTATTAGAATTTTTCTAATAGTATAGTTGTAGAAAATTAAAACTAAGCACAACCAAATAAAATTTTAAAATGCACCTCGCTAACATATGGACTTTTATCAAATTAAGCAAATTTTAGAGTTATTTATTCAAAACAAATTTGTCTTGGTCACAATCTTAAGAATATTTGAGAAAAGTACTACTCCTCTGTCCTTATTTACTTGTCAAGTATTTTCTAATTTGATGTTTTTTTTTACTTGTTATTTTTGATAAATAAAGGAAGGATAATTTTATTTTTCCTATTATACCCTTAATTTATTAATATTGAATTTATGTCTTTAAAAAATGTAATGAGAAAATATGTTTGAAACCATATCAATTAATAAGGATAAAATGATAAACTCACTATATCAATTATTATTTTGTTAATAAGCGTGTCAAGTCAAAATTTGGCAAGTAAATAGAAATGGTGAGAGTAATTCTTAATTTTAAAAATATACATATGCAAAAGAATTGAATTTATATAAATGCAAAAGGAATCAAAATTAAATCAAATCCTTTCAAAAGTCCTACTTGATTAAGTGCCAAAACAAGTCATTCTAATTAAATCAAATGACACCTATAAAAGCTTGATAGAATTTATTTGTTACTTGTTAGGCAACCCGAAGTAGTTAGGCAAAAAAGGACGTAAATTTTGATGGACAATCAATCTTTTTTAATTCATGCATTTGTAATAGAAAGTTTGAGGCTGATAACTCAATTTTCTTATTGATTGACATATTTTTACATTATTTAAGCATCCTCATTTGTAATATCATCATGGAGTGTATTACAAACTATGTGGTGATCAGAAAATACTTAGTTCTCTCCATCTCTTATTCTCCTCATGCTTGTTAGGTAGTAGACGTTAGGTACTTCATTAGGATTAGTAAGGTAAGACCTAGCTCCCCTTGCTTGCACTTATCCCTATTGATATTTTTTATGTTTAATAAAAGGCCACTACACACTGTCTAGTGGTAAATTTGCGGGAAAAAAAAGTTAGGCAAAAAAGCTATTAATCAATGTGCAGACGCTATTCAATATATTTCATGCTTCTAACGGCTAATAATGGGAATACCCGGAAGTTGCGAGTTAGCAAAAGGGGTGGGAACTCCTAGGAAGGGTAAAAAATAAATGGAAATACCTGGTTTTTAAAATTGATTAATTAGAATTTTACCTTTAATGGAATTTCATGAGAAACTTATAACTTTTGTGCAAGCAAAACACTCCCTCTATTCTATAGTAATTGATTTTTTAGGGTTTTCCCCCATTATTTAAAATAATTGAATTGTTCAAAGTTCAAGATGAATGTTTGATTTTTTTTTTCATCCTAGCCCTTTCCTTAAATGAAATTTGATATTTTTTAGGAGATAAGCTGTACTATTTAAAAAGTTACATTTATGATAGAAAATATGATTTAAATTATGTCGTTGAATGTTTTTCTTAATAAGTGTGTATTGCCCCACAAATTCAGTTAATATGGAATAAAGGGAGTATCAAACGATGTTCTGAATCCCAGTTGGAGAGGATTTTAATGGATCAATTACTAGAATTTACTAATGTTTGTAGAAAATTAAGTAAATCTTGATGATCATATACTTATCACTAAAACAAAAATAACTTTTAGCCACTATAAATATGTACGTTAACAACGAATGCTAAAACATTTATCGGCCTTAGTTAATTTCCATTAGATCCAATGTTGCTATAAGTTTTAACGATAGTTATAAAAAATGCTAAAATGTACGTAATTGTCACTAGTAATTGCCTTAAAAAGAACATATTTAGTAACAAACTGACAATGCCTTAAGTTTTGTTGGCTATGCTTCCATGTAGCAGACGAAATTCATTCTTCAATTAATGCAACACTAAATTGAAGAATATACATACTGTATACATACATATATTCAAAATCTATATATTACTACACAAAAATATATGTGCATAGTTTTTAGGGTGCTGCACCATGAATAAATTCTTCAAAACCTCGAATATTGCACTAAAGTTGTTTAACCGATCAGTCCAATTACCAGCACCCACTCTGAGGGTCCGCCAGAGTATTGAATAAACGGATGAGTCCCCAAGATTATTGGAGTCAGCAAATTATGTTCCATTGACACCTATAAGTTTTTTGGAGAGAGCAGCAGATGTTTTTCGCGATAGAACTTCGGGTCTTGTGTGAAGTATACTTGGGAAGAGACACACTCTAGGTGTCTAAAACTTGCCTCTGCTTTAGTTCAGCTTGGAATTTCACGGGGAGATGTGGTAATTAAGATTTTTCTTTTCTCAACTTCATTTATTTTCTTGATAGTAGCGTGCGTAATATAAATTTGAAGTACAATTATTGCAGATTGCAACTCTGGCTCCGAATGTACCAGCAATGCATGCAGGAGTTGCATTTTGCAGTACCAATGGCTGGAGCTGTTCTATGTACGTTAAATACTCGTCTTGATTCATCAATGGTGGCTGATTTACTCAAACATTCTGAAACCAAGATAATATTTGTTGATCAACAATTGCTCCAAATTGCTCAACAAGCATCACTTGATCTTCTTTCAAAAGACAAAACAATTAAACCACCAATTCTTATATTAATCCCCGAATCTGACAATTCATCTCCTCCCGTACTTGATGTATCTAACATTTACGAATATGAAAATCTGTTGACAATTAGTGGGAGTAGCAATTTTCCAATGAGATGGCCAAAAAGTGAATTTGATCCTATCAGTATCAATTATACTTCTGGCACAGTGTCGTCACCAAAAGGGGTTGTGTACAATCACAGAGGTGCATATCTCAATTCTATTTCTACTTTCCTCTGTCATGGCATGGGTCCGATGCCAACGTACCTTTGGACAGTTCCAATGTTTCACTGCAATGGATGGTGCATGATTTGGGGAATGGCTGCACTTGGTGGCACAAATGTTTGCCTTAGACATGTCTCCACGAAAGATATATTTGAAAGTATTTCTATCAACAAAGTCACACATATGAGTGCAGTACCAACTGTCTTGAGTATGATGGCAAATTCTTCACCAAATGACAGGAAGCCACTTCCCCATAAGGTCGATATAATGACAGGCGGATCACCACCATCTCCACAGATCCTTTCCAAAATAGAGGAGCTTGGCTTTGGGGTGAATCACGGATATGGACTAACAGAAACTTATAGTGTTGCTACGAGTTGCTTGTGGAAGCCTGAGTGGGATTCTTTGGCCCTTGAAGAACGAGCCGCACTTAAATCAAGACAAGGGGTGCAAAGACTTTGTATTGAAAAAGTTGATGTTATAGACCCCGATACCATGGAAAATGTGCCAGCTGATGGAAAGAGCATTGGTGAGATTGTGTGCAGAGGAAATACTGTGATGAGTGGATATTTGAAAGATGCTAAAGCAACCGAAGAAGCTTTTAGAGGCGGATGGTTTCATAGTGGTGATCTTGCGGTGAAACATCCAAATGGGTACATAGAAATTAAGGATCAATTGAAAGACATTATAATTTCTGGAGGTGAAAATATAAGCACACTCGAAGTGGAAGGAGTTTTACATAGTCACCTAGCAGTTGTTGAAGCAGCCGTGGTCGCACGACCAGATGATCATTGGGGACAAACACCTTGTGCATTCGTGAAGCTGAAACAAGGATCTGAAGAAATAACTTCAGATGAAATAATCAAATATTGTAGGGATCATTTGCCACATTACATGGCGCCTCGAGCAGTCGTTTTTGAAGATTTAACAAGAACTTCAACCGGCACAAAAATTCATCTTGAGAGAGAAAGCAAAAGTTTTGGGCAGTCTTTTCAACACTGAAAGAAAAGTGTAATAAGTTGTTGGCATAAAAATTCTCAACACTCCAAAAGCACTTAAAATAAGTCAATTCAAACCTGCTCTAAAAAACAAATGTATTATGTTTCAAACGCTATGTATGAAGCATTAGTTTGTGTTGTTTGCGAAATATTGATTTCTTCTGGGTGCGGTTATTTGTCAAGAAATTATCATGAATGAATGTTAATGTTTCTTATACGCCTTTATCAAGATTGGGTAAAAATACCTACACACCTAAAAGGTTTTTTCCGGCTAATGATAATTGCCTTAGATCACCTCTGCACTTTCCAAAACGTTCTTGAATGATAATGGGTGGTGTTGGATTTTTTTTTTTACATTTATAGCGACTTACCCCCGCATAACAGTGTGTCTTCCTCTGCATATTTTCGTTTGTTGTAGCTTAGGTTCTGTTGACTAATTCTTCAAAATAGTTAGTTTGCAGAAATCAGTTTGTGGGTCTATTTTCTAGGATTAGTGGATTTTATGTTTTACTTAGTCAATGAAATTATATTTTTATTGTAGTGGACCATGTTTACCACTTTTTCATTATTTGTGTGTTGCTTTATTTTAGCTTTAGTTTTAATTGTAATCCTATAAAAGGGCAATAGGAGTTTTGGTTTTTAAGTAAGAAAGTTTTGCAATACAAGAAACCTTCTGTCTCTCAAACTCTTTCATTTATTTTTGCCTTTTTCATCCAACAAATTTGGTATCAGAGCCAGTTTTAAGAGTAACGAGAGATAAAATTTTAGCCCCAGAAATACCAAACCAGAGAAACAATAGCAACAAACTCTAACAGTAACTCCCAACATCTTCCAATTTTCAAAGGGATGAATTATCATTTTTGGAGTCTTAAGATGAAGACTCTCTTCAAGTCTCAAGAGTTGTGGGACTTGGTGGAGAGTGGATTTGCAGATTCGGATGAAGGCCACACACAACGGCTACAGGAGAATCGCAAGAAAGACTCAAAGGCGCTATTCCTGATTCAACAAGCCCTTCATGATGATATCTTTCCCTGAATTTCAGCAGCAGAGACTTCTCACGAAGCTTGGGAAATTCTGCAACAGGAGTATATGGGAGATAAGAAGGTAGTTACTGTAAAATTACAAACTTTGCGTCGTGATTTTGAAACTTTACTTATGAAAAGTAATGAATATGTTCAAGATTATATGTCTAGAGTTTCTTCCATTGTTAATCTCATGACGTCGTATGGGGAGAATATTAGTGATGAAATTGTTGTGGCAAAGGTGTTGAGATCTTTAACCAAAAATTTTGAGCATGTGGTTGTTGCTATTGAAGAATCCAAGGATTTATCTGATTATTCATTTGATGAATTAATGGGTTCTTTATTAGCTCATGAAGATAGGATAAACAAGTCTCATGAGAAAATTGAAGAAAAAGCATTCCAAGTGAAAGATGAGTCATCTTTCTCCAAAGAAAAATCCTTAAATTTTTCTGGCAGAGGTAGAGGAAGAGGCAGATTTCGTGGCCGAGGTCGAGGCCGCGGTAGAGGCAGAAGTCAATTCAATGACACTTGTCAGCCCAAGAGTGACTTTCAGTGCCAGTATTGCAAGAAGTTCGGTCATACTGAAACATATTGTTGGACTAAGCAAAAGGACGAGCAGAATCAAGAAAATTTCTCTGAGAACGCAGAGAATGAAAGTAAGTTTTTCATGGCTCATTCTTCAATCACTAACATTACTGATAATGTTTGGTTTATTGATAGTGGATGCTTGAATCATATGACTGGCATAAGGTCTTTATTTAGAGACCTCGATGAGTCACAAAAGAGTGAGGTTCAACTTGGTGATGACAAGCAAGTTCGAGTTGAAGGCAAAGGAACCATATCCATCAAGACAATGTAGGGTAATGTAAAACTCCTTTGCGATGTGCAACTTGTTCCTGGTTTGGCACATAATTTGCTGAGTGTTGGACAATTGATGGCGAGTGGTTACTCTGTTTTGTTTAAAAATAGTTCATGTGTTGTCAGTGATATTAAGTCTGGTCAGACTATAACAGTTGTGCCTATGACTCAAAATAACATGTTTCCCCTTAATGTTTCAAGTGTAGAAAATAATGCCTTAATTGCTAAATATGTTAATGAAACTCAACTATGGCATCTTCGCTATGGCCATTTGAACATTAATGGGCTGAAATTATTGACTAGGAAGAATATGGTAGTCGGGTTACCAGAAATGGGTGATCTTGATTTATGTGAAGGTTGCATCTTCGGGAAACAAAGTAGAAAATCATTTTGTGTAGGAAAATCATGGAGAGCTCCCCGTTGTCTTGAGCTTGTACATGCCGACCTATGTGGACCAATGAAAACCGAGTCACTTGGTGGGAGTCGGTATTTTCTTCTATTTACTGATGATTATAGCCGTATGAGTTGGGCTTATTTTATGAATTTCAAATCAGAGGCGTTTGAGAATTTCAGGAAATTCAAGGCACTTGTGGAGAAGCAATTATGCTGCAACATTAAGGCTCTTTGCACAGACCGTGGTGGTGAATTTTTATCTAATGATTTTACTTTGTTTTGTGAAGAGAATGGAATTCGCAGGGAGCTTACAACACCATACTCGCCACAAGAAAATGGAGTTGCCGAGCGGAAGAATCGTATTGTGGTTGAGATGGCCAGAAGCTTACTTAATGCAAGGGGACTTCTTGTTCATTTTTGGGGAGAAGCAGTGATTGCAGCTGTGTACCTCTTAAACATCTCTCCAACAAAAGCAGTTTTGAATCGAACTCCATATGAAGCATGGATGGGACGGAAACCACGAGTAAGCCACTTGAAAGTTTTTGGTTGTATAGCTTATGCTTTGGTTAATTTACGTTCTTAGCTAGATGAAAAATTAGAGAAATGCATTTTCATTGGTTATAGTCCTCAATCCAAAGCATATAAACTGTATAATCCTACTTAGGGGTATGCATTCAGTTTTTCGGTTTGGTTTTATACTATTCGGTTTGGATTTTTCGGTTTTTAGTTTTGAAGAAGTGCAACCCAATCCGAACCAAAATAAATTTGATTTGGTTTGGTTTTTCTCTTTTTGGTTTAGGTTTTTTCGGTTTGGCTAATCGATTATGTCAATAATTAGAAAAATAAACAAAGTTATATTTGCAATTTTAAATATTTATATATATATATATATATATATATATATTGAATTTCTTAAATATACTTTTTAATATAAATCACAAGTAAAACGTAAAACACAATACTTAAAAGTATATCAATTATAGATGTCCAAACATAAAAAAAAAACTAAATCATAATGAAAATAACTAAAAAGGGACAAAAGTGGTTAACAACAACTTAATTCTAAACACACACACACACACACACACACACACACATATATATATAATTCGGTTTTTTCAGTTTTTTGGTTTTCATTTTTTTAAATCCGAAACCAAACCAAAAATCCAAAAAACCAATCCAAATTAGAATTCGGTTTGATTTGGTTTGGTTTTTCGATTTAATCCAAATGGTGCACACCCCTAATCCTACTAGTGGCAAAGTGATTATTAGCAGGAATGTTGTATTTAATGAAGAATCAGCCTGGGAGTGGAATGATAAGGAAGACGATTCAGTCATCCATATTCCAGCTCACGCAGAAGTAGGGCATACATGGATACTTGAAACAACAAGTTCTGATCTTTCCTTACCTGGTAGCAGCAATACTGACCATACTTCTCATGGAAGTAGCAACAATTCTACTCTATCAGGCTCTCGTTCTCCACCTTCGGCGTCATCCAGCGAGACGCCACCAAAAAAGTTCCGGTCATTGCAAGATGTTTATGCATCTTGTAGCTTTACCCTATTAGCTGCTGAACCGACATGTTATGAAAAAGTTGCAAAGCTACCAGAGTGGCAGGATGCGATGATTGAAGAAATTCAGGCTATCGAGAAAAATTAGACCTGGGAGCTAGTTGATTTACCGGAAGGGAAGAATGTTATCGGGCAAAAATGGATTTTCAAAACAAAGTATAATGCTGATGGAAGTGTCAAAAGGCATAAAGCTCAACTTGTTGCAAAAGGATACTCTCAACAACAAGGTATCGACTTTGATGAGACGTTCTCACTAGTAGCTCGCTTTGAAACGGTTAGAACTACTCTAGCCTTGGCTGCTCAACTTGGTTGGCAAGTGTACCAATTTGATGTTAAGTCTGCTTTCCTAAATGACGACTTACAAGAAGAAGTTTATGTTTGCCAACCTGAAGGCTTCATTTTTAGTGAAGGAAAGAGCAAAGTATACAGATTGAAGAGGGCGTTGTACGGTTTAAAGCAAGCACCACAGGCATGGTATAACAAAATTGACTCTTTTTTTCAAGAGCAGCAGTTCAGAAAAAGTGACAATGAACCTACACTTTATGTGAAGAAGCGAGGTAATAATGACTTTCTGGTTGTTTGTCTTTATGTCGATGATATTATATATATGGGCTCTTGTGAATCTATTCTTTCTGAATATAAGAGTTGCATGATGAGTAAATTTGAGATGTCCGACTTGGGTATGCTGCATTATTTTCTTGGGCTTGAGGTGAGACAAGATTTGAATGGAATTTTTATTTCTCAAAGGAAATATGCGAATGAACTTTTAAAGAGGTTCAACATGCTGAATTGTAATCCATCTCCCACGCCTATGAATATGAATGAGAAGTTGGTACTCGATGATGGTACATGTGCATCAAATGCTTCTTATTATAGAAGCTTGTTTGTTGGTCTAAACTACTTATCGCACAGAAGGCCCGATATAGCATTTTCTGTCAGTTTGATTTCAAGGTTTATGCATAGTCCTTCAAAGCAACACCTAGGTGCAACCAAGAGGATCTTGCAATATGTTGCTGGCACAACAAGTCACAGAATTTGGTACTCAAAAGTATCAGGTTTTAGATTAATTGTCTTTACTGATAATGATTGGGCAAGTAGCTTGGATGATCGCAGGAACAGATGTGGGAACGTTTTTAGTCTTGGATCTGGAGCAGTCTCATGGAGTTCAAAAAAACAAGATACAATAGCTTTGTCATCTTCAGAAGCAGAATACATGGCTGCAACTTCAACATGTTGTCAAGCTGTTTGGTTAAGGAAATTGTTAGCAGATCTTCAACAACAGCAGATTGGTCCAACAGAAATATGGTGTGACAACAAGGCGACAATTGCTATGACAAAAAATCCTATTTTTCACAGTAGAACGAAGCACATCGACACTCACTATCACTTTATTTGCGATCTAGTCGCTGGTGGAATAATCTCACTGGAATTTTGTGGCACAAATAAATAGACTGATGATGTTCTTACGAAGTCGCTGCCCCGCAACAAGCATGACTTCTTCAGAAGATAAATGGGAGTTTGTGATTTTGAAGAAAAAGGGAGTGTTGACTAATTCTTCAAAATAGTTAGTTTGCATAAATCAGTTTGTGGGTCTATTTTCTAGGATTAGTGGGTTTTATGTTTTACTTAGTCAATGAAATTATATTCTTATTGTAGTGGACCATGTTTACCACTTTTCCATTATTTGTGTGTTGCTTTATTTTAGCTTTAGTAGTTAATTGTAAGCCTATAAAAAGGCAATAGGAGTTTTGGTTTTTAAGTAAGAAAGTTTTGCAGTAAAAGAAACCTTCTGTCTCTCAAACTCTTTCATTTATTTTTGCCAACAGGTTCTGTTTGCCCTCCTTTTCTTCTTGGTTGACAAAGTTAAATACAAGAACTATAAGGTTTCCATGTATATTTGCTACATTGATCTGTGTTGTTTGCTGTCGTTTGCTAATAATAGATTCTGTTTGGACTGACTTATTTTAAGTGATTTTAAGCTAAATTAACTTTTAAGTATTTTTTTAGTGTTGAGTAGATTAGAAAAATGCTTATAAAAATGATAAATTTGAGACACATGCCTATCTCTGCTCACCTCCCTCCCCCATCTCACTCGCCTCTCTCTATTTTAATGTATATATGTTGGAGTACTGACTCCTAGATTTGCCTAAGGAACATGCATATTCTATATGTTCCTTTGCAGATTACATCAGTTAGGTTATGTAAATAAAATAAAGTAAATACACAATATTTTATCGCGGAAAACCCCGACACATAAAGGGTAAAAAAACCACGACCTACACCTCTGTAGGATTTAACTCCATTTCATTAAACTCTGAGCTTCAACAAAAGATTACAAACCTATGTAACCTAAGGAATCATAAACTCTAATTCCTAGACGTCAACAACCAACTAGATCGTCGACCCCACTTCAAGTTATGAATTTAGATTACAACTCTTGCCATCCTAGGAACTAACTCTAATTCCTAAACTCCAACACAACCCCCCCCCCCCCCCTCCAAGGTTTATGTTCCCAAGTCTTTAAGTCTCCCCAACTTGGGATCTAGAAAGAATTAAAGATACAACACGATAAAAACTCAAAGGCTCTTCAATTCTTGTTTCCTTGCGTTGGCTGCACTTCGTAATCGGAAATCACTCAAATATGAACTCCCTCTATTTGATTGTATTCTACTTGTAATTCTCTGTTTAAGTGCGCAAGTTTCGTTGGAAGATCCTTGCTCTATTTATAGACTAAGTAGACCAAGAATCATTTTCCTACTTCAACTCTGCTTCAACATGTTTTCCTACTTCAACTCTGCTTCAACATGTTTTCCTACTTCAACTCTGCTTTAACACGTTTTTTAGTGATTCCTTATCCCTGTGGAATTTGAAAATTCTTGCAAATTGATTTTATGCATTATACGCGTTTCCTCTTCCTTGAAAGAATTCTTTATGAAAGGAAACTTTTTGCACTAGCTAGTTTCTTGTCGAAAAAAACAATCCTTCCACCACTTTATAACTTTTGGTTCGCGTGGTTGACATTCTCCTTATCCCAATCGGATTCGGTCTGAAAAGAACACGTAGGCGCAACCTGCTCCTTTCATTTGTTCCCTTATTTGTCAATCATCAAAATCTTTCTAGATCTAACAATATAATAGCAAAATTAAATGTATCTTCCTTAATATATGGTATGAATGTAACTATGTAAGTCTAGTAAGATAGTTTTTCCCTAAATAAATTAGCCCCGCTCAGCCGGCCAAACTTGGATAAATATCTTAATGGATAGGGGATAGGCCGGGCACGTTTTTTTTTCTACTCACAACCCAGCCCGGTAGTAGCTGATTTTTTCGGGGAGCCAGATTGGCACAGAGGCTTAATTATGAATTAAATATCTGCCATCTTCATCACAATATTTATAGCGTGATCAATTTTTAAATAATTAATTATTATTTGTTAATTATTGGGGTGGTGATGGTATGCTGCCCCACTAAGTAAACATTTCCTCACGATCACCTCATTACTTCATCTATATATATACTGCAGTTTAAGTTTTTTCTGTCTCTTGTCCTCTGCATTATATTCTACCATGAATAAATTCTTCAAAACCTCCAAAGTGGCTCTCAGGTTCTTTAATGGCCTCAACCGAACCAATCATGGAGTCCGCCAGCTGTCTCAATTTGAAACTGAGTCTAGAAGATTACTGGAGGGTGTTGTTACTAGTTCCGCAAATTATGTCCCATTGACACCAATAAGTTTCTTGGAGAGAGCAGCAGATGTTTATCGCCATAAAACTTCCGTTGTGTTTGGGTCTAGTGTTAAGTATACATGGGAAGAGACACACTCTAGGTGTCTCAAACTTGCTTCTGCTTTGGTTCAGCTAGGGATTTCAAGGGGAGATGTGGTAAGATTTCAATTTATATGATCAGCTTCTCAAGTATATACGATTTGATTTATTTTCGTCATTGTGATATAGATTTAAACAATTTTTGCAGGTTGCAGCTTTGGCTCCCAATGTACCAGCAATGCAGGAGCTGCATTTCGCAGTACCAATGGCAGAAGCAGTTCTTTGTACATTAAATACTCGTCTTGATTCGTCAATGGTAGCTCATTTGCTGAAACATTCAGAAGCCAAGATAATATTCGTTGATCAACAATTGCTCCAAGTTGCTCAACAAGCACTCTCTCTTCTTTCAAAAGACAAAACAATTAAAACACCAATTCTTGTGCTAATACCTGAATATGAGAATTCCTCTTCGACATATGACATTCACACATACGAAAATCTTTTGTCAAGTGGGAGTAGCAATTTTACAATAAGATGGCCAAAAAGTGAATTTGATCCTATCAGTATCAATTATACTTCCGGCACAATGTCCTCACCCAAAGGGGTCGTGTACAATCACAGAGGTGCATATCTCAATTCTATTTCTACTTTCCTCTGTCATGGCATGGGTCCGATGCCAACGTACCTTTGGACACTTCCAATGTTTCACTGCAATGGATGGTGCATGATTTGGGGAATGGCTGCACTTGGTGGCACAAATGTTTGTCTTAGGAATGTCTCCCCAAAAAATATATTTGAAAGTATTTCTCTCAACAAGGTCACACATATGAGTGCAGCACCAATTATCTTGACTATGATGGCAAATTCTTCACCAAATGACAGGAAACCACTTCCCCATAAGGTCGAAATAATGACAGGCGGATCACCACCGCCTCCACAAATTCTTTCCAAAATGGAGCAACTCGGATTCGGAGTATCCCATGGATATGGACTAACAGAAACTTATAGTGCTGCTACGACTTGCGTTTGGAAGCCTGAGTGGGATTCTTTACCCCTTGAGGAACGAGCCGTGCTTAAATCAAGACAAGGGGTGCAAGTTCTTTGTATGGAAAAAGTTGATGTTAGAGACCCCGAGACCATGGAAAAGGTGCCAGCTGATGGGAAGAGCATTGGTGAGATTGTGTGCAGAGGGAATACTGTGATGAGTGGATATTTGAAAGATGCTAAAGCAACCGAAGAAGCTTTTAAAGGCGGATGGTTTCATAGTGGTGATCTTGCAGTGAAACATCCAGATGGGTACATAGAAATTAAGGATCGGTTGAAAGACATTATAATTTCTGGAGGTGAAAATATAAGCACACTTGAAGTGGAAAGAGTTTTGTATAGTCATCCAGCAGTTGTTGAAGCAGCCGTGGTTGCACGACCAGATGATCGATGGGGACAAACACCTTGTGCATTCATAACACTAAAGGAAGGATTTGATGAAATTACTGATCAAGAGATAATCAACTTCTGTAGAGATCATTTACCTAGTTACATGGCACCTCGAACGGTCCTTTTTGAAGGTTTACCAAAAACATCAACTGGGAAGGTACAAAAATTCATATTGAGGGAGAAAGCAAAAGCTTTGGGCAGTCTTTTTTCTAGCGAAGAGAAGTTGTTAGCATTTAATTAAATTTGGTTCTTCATTGTTTACTATTTCAACATTGCATATTCTATATCAAAAGCTATGTATGAAGCATTAAATTGTTTATTTTTTATGGAGCACTGAATTGTTCACTTTAAAATATCTGGATTTTCTATGTAAATTGTTTGTTGTTTCAAACATTTCAATAACAACGTTTTTCTTGTAATGTTCCCTTTTTTTCCTTTCTTGAATAGTAAATGACCATTTCAATAGGTATACAAGAAAACCACAAAAGACAGAGAGAGATCCTTTCTCTTTAGCAAAAGAGGTCAATTTTTCTACATTTTCTAGCAAAATCCTATATGCTCTGAATAGATACGAAGGTTATGGTCACAGTTAGATGTCTTGACGTAACAGTGGGCAACAACCATGACTGATCTGGTGACATCGAAACAGATGAGTCCCGAAGATTACTGGAGGGTACTGTTGTTACTAGTTCCGCTAATTATGTTCCATTGACACCAATAAGTTTCTTGGAGAGAGAAGCAGATATTTATCGCCATAAAACTTCCGTTGTGTTTGGGTCTAGTGTGAAGTATACATGGGAAGAGACACATTCTAGGTGTCTAAAACTTGCTTCTGCTTTGGTTCACCTTGGAATTTCAAGGGGAGGTGTGGTAATACTTTTTCTTTTTCCTTGATAAAATTATATTTCAAGTGAATCACCTTCTCAATTCTATTTACTTTTAGATATGATTTGAACAATTATTGCAGGTTGCAACTCTGGCTCCCAATGTACCAACAATGCAGGAGCTACATTTTGCAGTACCAATGGCGGAAGCAGTTCTTTGTACGTTAACTACTCGTCTTGATTCATCAATGGTAGCTGAATTGCTTAAACATTCAGAAGCGAAGATCATATTTGTTGATCAACAATTGCTCCAAGTTGCTCAACAAGCACTTTCTCGATCTTC
>JAJOOO010008842.1:0-40347 GCA_029582685.1 Solanum piurae
AATTTACTTGAAATGGGTTCATCAAAATAGAAAAAATTAAAAGCTTTGAGAAGTAGAAAATTAGTATTTCAAAAATTGAATCTGAAAAAAAAAAACCTAAATAGAGAGAGGTGAAAATAGATCAATGAACATTTGAAGGATTCGGCAAACTTTCCGACAATGGAACTATGAAAAAAATTAGGTGGAGAAATTTGATATCATGAAGAAGATGTATGCTCTAGACATATTTTGGTCCTTTCTTAAATTATTTTTGTTGATATATATTATTAATTTAAATTTCCACATCAAGAAATGACAAAGAGAGGAGAAAGTTGAATATACAATGGTGGCAAGGTGGTGGTATATGGTGGAGGAAGTGTGGGAAGGAGAGAGAAGGAAGAAGAAATAAAAAAATCATTAAAAAAAATACACTTTTCACGCGCTCAAAGTAAGTGTAGCACACATAATATGCCAACTCAGCAAAAAATGTCAAAATGACATAATAGGACTAGGGGTGTGCAAAAACCGATTTAACCAATAAACCGAACCGAAAAAAACACTATTGGTTTATTGATATTGGGTTATTGGGGTAACGGTTTTTAAATGGTTTTGCAAAAAATTTTATTGGGTTATTGGTTCGGTTTCCGGTTTTATGATTTTTGTTAATGGTTAAACCGATAACCCAATAAGACTATACTAAATTTACTATTTTATCCCTAGACCAGTAAACCCTAATTATATAACATTTTACAAACCCTATTACTTTAATTTTACTATTTTATCCCTAGACTAGTAAACCCTAGTTATATAACATTTCACAAACCCTATTACGTTACTATCAATATTACGTAAAACCCTATTACCGCTTTGCCTCTCTGGCCTCTGCGACACAACGACAGGTTCTCTTCATTCCACAAGGCTCAAAGGAGGTATTATTTGTACTTCACTGTTTAGAATGCATTAAATAATTTGTAAGTCTATTATTTGATGATTTGCTGCAATTAATTGTTGTCTAAATCACATTTTACAGTGGCATACATTGATACACATGGCTGAAAATATTATGACTAATAAGGCGGTGGTCATGGTGGACGAAAGTAAGTCTTCTAATTCAAATGATACGAGTCAAACACAATCTGTCCAATCAAAGGTAAAGAAAGAAAGGAAAAAAAGATCTCGTGCATGGGAACACTTTGGATCATTTGTTGATAAAGAAGGAAATAAGAAATCAAAGTGTAAGCACTGCGGTCAAGATTATTATTCTGATTCAACTAAAAATGGTACGTCAGCTATGCTTTCTCATTTATTAACATGTCCAAATATGCCTCGAGATGTTGATAAAAGCCAAAACCAAATAGGCTTTCAACCTATTTCGGGGGGTGCTGTGGGTGATGTAGTCGTTGTTTCTTGGAAATTTGAACAAGAACAATGTAGGAAGGCTTTATGCCGCATGGTGATTCTGGATGAACTCTCTTTTAAGTTTGTTGAGAAGGAAGGTTTTAGAAACTTTATGAAAGTAGCGCAACCTCATTTTAAGATTCCTTCTCGTAGCACTATAACACGTGACTGTTTGAAACTTTTTGATGAAGAAAAACAAAAGTTGAGGAGATCTTTTAAGGAAGCACAACAGAGAGTCTGCCTAACCACTGATACATGGACCTCTTTGCAGCGTATTAACTATATGTGTATGACTGCACATTGGATCGATAGTGAATGGGTTATGCATAAGAGGATACTTAATTTTTGTCCAATTTCTAGCCATAGAGGTGTAGATATGGCTAATGAGATTAGTAAGTGTTTACGTGAATGGGGATTGGATAAAATTTTCACTATCACAGTCGATAATGCTAGTTCAAACGACGTGACTGTAAAAGAGTTGTCTAAGCAATTTACTAAACGAGGGACAAATTTCATGAATGGAAATCACCTCCATGTGAGGTGTATGGCTCATATTATAAATCTTATTGTTCAAGATGGTATGAAAGAGACTTTCGTGTCTATTGAACGGGTAAGACAAGCAGTGAGATACATTAGGCAGTCTCCGGCGAGGTGGAAGAAGTTCCAAGAATGTTGTGAAGTTGCTGATATCAATTGTAAGAAATCTTTAATTTTAGATGTTTCTACGAGGTGGAACTCCACATACTTGATGTTGAATAGGGCTATTGAGTATGAAAATGTATTTTCGAGTTATGCTGATCATGATATTGGCTTGTCACATTACCTTGAGTTTGTTGATGATGAAGATGGAACTCCTGCCGGTACACTCTTGAGTAATGACTGGGACCAAGTAAAGAGAGTTGCAAAATTCCTTCAAATCTTTTATGATCTCACTGGAAAGGTGTCTGGATCACTTTACGTCACATCAAATTTTCACTTTCTTAAGATTTGTGAGATTGCTTGTTATTTGAAACAATTGATATCGAGTGAAGATGTTCTTTTGGGTAAAATTGCAGAGGATATGAGAGAAAAATTTGTTAAGTATTGGGGTACTCCAAATAAAATGAATAAAATGATCTTTATTTCTTGTGTTTTGGATCCTCGGCACAAGCTTATTTCGGTTGGCTTTGCACTTAAGATGATGTTTGGAGAAGAACAAGGACTAGTTTTAAAGAAGGCAGTGGAAGACTACATGACTTTATTGTTTGCCGAGTATGTGAAGTCTCTTTCCAAAGATAAAGGCAATCATCTCTCTTCATCGTTATCTAGCTCTTTATTTGAAAATTCTAGCTCACTGCCTTCAAGTAATATACAATCGACAGGATCTTTGGGGTCATTCATGGATGATCTAATGAAACACAAAGCTGGAAATGGAGCAGCTGATTCTAAAACGGAATTGCAAAAATATCTTAGTGAAGAAAATGAAGTTGAAAGCAGCAACTTTAAGATCTTATCTTGGTGGAAAATAAATTCACCTAGATTTCCTGTTCTTGCTGAGATGGCTCGAGATGTGTTAGCTATTCCTATTTCGAGTGTAGCATCCGAGTGTGCATTTAGCACTGGAGGACGTATCTTGGATTCATTTAGGAGTTCATTGACTCCTAAGTTGGTGCAAACTCTAGTGTGCCTTCAAGATTGGATTCGGAGTGAATCAAGACCTGTTAGTGTTGAGGAGGACTTAGATATCCTCGAGCAACTTGAACAAGGTAAGTATATTTTAATTGTATTTATTTTGTTTTATTATTGTAAATAGTTTTTTAACATTATTGTGACTGATTAACATAAATTCTTGTTAGATTTGGCCAATACTAGCATTTTTGATGATTGACGTGGAGTTGGAACTTGGATCTGGACATTTGGTAGGGAATCCTATTTAGATCATTCCTACAATAATCTTGCCTTTTTATTTATGTTGAAACTATTGAGCCTAATGAATAGTGCTATCATGTGTAATGTTTCTGTTAATTTCAAAATAATTTGTGGTATTGTACTAGTAATACATGATGATCCTCTTAGCTTCAAAAGAGAGAGATGGAAATAGTAAGATCGATGTATACTTTTATGTAGTAGAAGCTGTTATTATATATATTACAATATCTTGTTTTCACTGCAGTGTAAATTTCTGGAGAAACAAGGAACAAAAAGAGAAGCTTGAAGCATATCAGTTACCATGGAAGATTTTGGCAGCACATAATGAATCAACAAATAGTTTATCTTGTTTCATTCTATAATTGCAAGCACACTTCTAACTTGAATGTGCCAATTGCCGAGACTTGTTGAAAAACGATTGTTACTTTCACACTTATTCCTTTGAATGTGTCTAGTGTCTAAACTTGCAAGAAACATGATTGTTACTTTTATGATTATTACTTTTATGCTAAATGCTGGAAAAATCATATGGTTTATATGAAAATTTTATTATCGTGTATATTAATATATATGGGTATTTTCTTATTGGTTAAACCGAAAACCGAACCGTTAAGTACCATAAACCGATTAACCAAAAACCGATAAGAAATATGTTATTGGTTTGGTTATCGGTTTGACGTATTTACAAACCGAAAACCGATAAACCGAACCAATAACACATAAAACCGAACCGAACCGACCGATGCGCACCCCTAAATAGGACCCTACTTAAAAAGTTTAAAATGAACATCGTCTAGTTGAGGTGTCTATGTGAAATTTGGTGCCAATTTTAAGGGGTCACCAATGAATTTGGCCAAAAATGTCACTATGCATATCAAAATTTATTGGGTCCGCTACTAAAAGTAAACACAGGTTCATAATTTAAATTTCATAAATATAAATACTCAAAATATAACCTTCACTTGTTACTTCAAATATACTCTTCATTCTTGTGTCTTTATCATATTTAATAACAATGTATGTGGTAATAAATATTTCACGGTACTTTGATTTTGATTTTGATTTTTCAAAAGAAACAATGAAATATGGTAAAAAGATAAGTGAAGTACAGTAACTACATTAATGAATCATATGCATTGACCTGTCACAGCTGACAGCACCACATTTTTTTCTTGGCTCTTTCTGTTTTATTTATTTATTTTGGAAAACGATTGCTTTAGTTTTCATCAATTTATTTTCTGCAAAAAAGTTTCTACTTTTTACGGACTCTTTGGATCCTATAGAGTCCGGGTAAATCTAGGTTTAAGTATCCACATGTTATGTTAAGGTATTCATCCAGCCAACATATTTTCAAACTCTTCTCTCATTAATATTGAAAAGGGCAAAATTCCGTAATTGCTCGACTTGAGTTTTTTTTTTTTTTAAAATTATTATTTGAATTAATTATAAAAATTCATTTTTCCTTCTCTCTTAACATTCAGATACATCACCCATCTCTATCGTATACATTACAACTTTGTTTGCGTACAATGTATCATGTACAAATGTTATTATTGATACATAACCCTAATTATTTCAAACATAAATCAGTATGAATTTGATTATGGTTATGTAAGCGATGCATAACTTATGTATCATTTGCTATGTATCGGGGGAAGGAACAATGAATGCGTGAGTTTTGAAGAATCCGAAATTATTATAATTTAAGGAACTTTTAGGATATAATGTTATTAGCACCTAAATTATTAAAATTCATGTAATTTATACTAATAAGGAAAAAGGCTCAAAAAGTTTTGCTCAACAGGTTCAATAGTGCCCAGTCCAAAAATAAAAATAAAAATTAAAAAACATTAAAATAAAGCAACTAAAAGAGGCCCAAGATGAATTTTATTGCCATACAGAATTTTTGAAATTCAACTTTAGAAAATATTGAATTTAAAAATTATGTGTGGCTATAAAATTCATCTTTATTCATTCTAAAATCACTTATATTTTCAAATATCATTTTTTTTTGATTATTTTTTTTTTTCAAATTTCATACTCCTTTCGTTCTAATTTTTGTGATATTATTTGACTTGACACATAATTTAATTAGAATTCTTTTTGAAACATGTGATTAAAATAAGTCATACAGTACAACCTCTCTAAATTAATATAATCGGGACCATGAAATATTTACTAATTGAATGTGTGTCTTGAAAATTCAAAGTTAATTTTGATTTCATCGTTCAAGGGATGAAGTCATGAAGCCTTAGGGAATTTAAATAAACCCATCATGAAAACGACATTAATGAATTTGAGGTCACTAATTTTTGAGGTCACAAATCATAAGAAAAATAATGCGTTTAAAAAAGAAAAATATATGTTTGGAAGAAAATATTAATAGTAAGAACAATTTTGGACCAAAGTAACGTTAGTAGAGAATTTTTTTTAACCAAACTGTAACAAAGGACATTTTTGTATAGTTTAAGGGTATTTTAACCTTTTTCCAATTTTATAATAAACTAGTTAATACATTGTCCTAAAATTATACGTCCATATTTTTATAAAAAAAACTACTAATAACACAATTACTAGCTACTACAATTCGTCCAATTACAATTAGTTATTAAAATCTATCAATGAAACTAAATAAATAAATAAGTAGTAACAATGGTATTAATTAGCTATTTTGTAATATAATCTTCTCATATTCTACAAAAATCTATTTACCACGACGAGCATGCATTTTCAGATCAGATAACCAATCAAAAAAGGGTAGATTTGAATTAGTTAGGGTCATAAATAAATGATTTTGAAGTAGTTATCATTACGTCCCGAACCATATTCTCGCTGAAATATAAGCATTACATCATGGTTTAATACTGATTCAGAAACAAAACATCTACCACCATAGAAATTGAGATAGACTTCACTGAACTTTTGAAATAATTGCATGTATTAATTTTATAAATTATAAATGGGAAAAATGGTTAAATGAGCCCTCAATCGATTTTCGAATTTTCTACTACACACTTATATTTTATGGGGGTCCTATACCCTCCTGAACTATTTAAAATTGAAATAATTACTTTCTTAAAAAGCCACAACCATATTTAGAACTCCCGAAATTAATCTTGGTGTGGATATGTCACGATCATAGTCTACACCCTAGACGTGGCCGGCACTCGAAAACTATTGTTGGTCCCCAAGTGAACCCTCATCCTTGCTGACTACAAGCGGAAGACTAACTCAAGCATACATAAGCTTAAAATTGAATTAAATTCATTGAACGCAAATACTCAACTTTAAAAAATCTGAGCAATACTCAAAGATAGTAAATACAGAACAACTCCTCAACTTTGTCTATCTATGAAGCCTCTACTATTACATAAGGATATCGGGACAAAACCCACTATATCTCCAAACTACTAACTGTAAGGTAAAGGTGAAGTCCTCCGGAATATAAGAAGGCTCACCAAAGCTGATTGGAATACACATGACCTCAACGAAAAACCTATTGATGATCCTGAATATATGTATTTGCATCATGAAATGATGCAGGCCAAATGGCGTCAGTACATGGAATGTACGAGCATGTAATGGGAAATTCGCAACATAAGTATAAGCTCTAACTGATAATAAGGAAGACATACTCACCTCGTCTCAACTCAATATGACTCAAGAATACTCAACCCGACTCAAGAATACTCAACTCAACTCAAGAATACTCAACTCAACTCAAGAATACTCAACTCAATATGAAAGGAACAATAAAAGATGCTATATACATGAAACTCTTAAAACAGTAGATAATAACTTAAATGTATATGAAAATACAATAATAACTCTTTACTCTTATTTGGGAGATTCTCTAAGCAACAACCATCACTATGAGCTACGTGATGATACATCGTCTCTCTTACGCTGCCATAACTGTCATATACCTTGCCGGAGTAGAGGACATTCTCAACTAAGTGGATCCACTAAGCTATGCTTAAAAAGCAATAAGGAATCATCTAAAACGTATGACCATTTACCCATATTGGCATACATGATTTATGAAAACTTTGAGTTGTCTAAACTTATCCCCATATCGGTGCTCAATACTACTCCTAATAATATATCATGCTCATATGTATACAAACATAACTCTTCCTCTCGTTTGAGATAATTGCTAAAACTTCCCTCTTAAAAGAGGTAACTGCGCCTCTTGAAATATCTTTTAAACTCATAACTCATTTAGAAATCTCAGTTTCTCTTTTATCAATGTAAAAAATGATACCTCTGGGGAATACATAGTCCCCTTATACTCTTACTCAACTCATACTTGAAAATCCTTTCCCAAAAATATATCAAATTCATATTATAATATGATCATTGATGACTCGGAAAGTCATACTGCATAAACATTGATGGTATATCCAAATACCATACTGATCATACATTGATGGCATGCTCAATTATCATACTAATCACGTTTTAGAAAACTCTTTCCTCAAAACTCATCTTTACTTTCTCAAAACTCAGTTTAAGAACTCAAATGTTGGCTTTAAAAAGCTTCTCAAAATTCATAACTCAACTCATAGGGTTCATGTGGAACTTTGGACATGAACGACTCAACTCAAGGATCTTAATAGCAGTATGGAACTCGGTACTCAGAACTCAAGACTTAGGAACTCGAAACACATAACTCAACGATATTACTCCTCTCAAAGATACTCAATTTATGGATTCCATGCGGAATTATGGGCATGAATGAATCGACTCAAAGATCTCAATTACAATATAGACTCTCATAAATGAAACTCTTCTCATTCTCATACTTACTTCGTCATGATTTAACTCAAAACTATATTTGATTACAAAAAAAAATTCTCAATTTGACTCAAAGGGACCTCTTGGACTTTCATCTTTACTTTACTTTAATTTGAAATGCGAATTTAAGAGATATGATTAGGATATATGATCTCTCAATAATTAATGATAGCTTATACAGTTAGTAATAAGAAGAGAGCGATGACACAAATTGAAGAAACACTGGCGTGACGCAGAGAGGAATTTAATTTTTGATCGCAAAATAAAATTCGAGACAAAAGACTTTGTATCCTCTCCGCGATGCGGAGAGAGGGGTATTCGACTGAAGTTAGAAATTTCAAGCGCCTCCGCGACTCAGACCTGGGCATCTATATTTGGTCGTTTTCCTCTTTCTCTTCCAAACTCACTTTAATTCATAACCCAAACAGTATATCATTGAAATGTCACTCAATTTCTATCAGAAAACACGAACCCAATAAAATTTTATTGAAATCTTACTCAAATTCTATCAACAACAACACTCATTCGCAAGATCCTTACCTCAAGAACTCAAAGCCTCCATTGTTAAAGAATGGAAGCTAAAACTCAAGAACTTCATCAAGAACCTCAATACAAACGATTTCAAGAATGAAATCATGGAAGTATTACATGATTGGTGTGTGAGCAAACAAACCCAACACTATGAAAGCTTACATACCTGGAAGAACAATGTTCTTGAATAAACTTGAAGGAGAATCTTGGAAGATGAACCCTAGCCTTAGCGTTTCTTGAAGCTTCTTGAGCGTAGAAATTTTGAAGTGGATGAGAGGGTTTGATTATGAAAACTGATTTTTCTACACGTTTAGGATAATTTAGATGACTTCCTACGGGTTTATAGGACTAAAATACCCTTAAAAAAATAAACAAAATGAGCTGGAAGTCGGAATAATTTTCCACCGGGTAGTGAGGTCTGTATTGGCTCCGTAACGCAGAGCCATCGCAGAAATGCTGTCAGGCCCACGCGTCTTTAGTAATTCAGTCATAACTTTTTACTCAGAGCTCTGATTGAGGCAAAATTGATGGCGTTGGAAAGAGAACTCGAAGACCTTCTATTTGATAGATTATGAGCCACCCAATTCTTTATGTGCTAAAAGACATGGTTGATTGAAGTTGACCCTAAACTTAAGAAAATTGATGGGTGACTTGAACGCATTTCTCTTTAGTTCTTTTTGAAACTCGAGGTGCTACATCTAGTGACCTTAACACCTAAGAAAAATTAAAATTTCTCAATAAAATCTTATTCACAAATGAAGAATGGTTCGAGTGTTAGCTCAAAAAATTTCGGGGTGTTACAGGATAAGATATGTAGGGACATCTAGGAAATAGGTTGTGCTGTGAAAAAATTGGCCTTTTCAAAATTTTTAGTCTGTGAAGTTCTATTGATCCCATTATAGCGACGTGTAGACTACTATAACATAGTAAGTTCTACTATAGCGGACTGGGCCACTATAGCAGGGTGAAACATGATTTTATGTAGAAACAACCCCAAAACTCCTATTTTTTGCACTCTTTGTTCTTGGAGTTTTGAGGGGAAGTTTTAGGTAGCTTCCACTTATTTTTTCATGGAATTCATCGGTAAAGGTAAAATTTAGACTCCTCAACCTTATGCATTGACTCTTAAGCCTTAGAGTCTAGATATTTGCTCTTGGGAGAAGGTTTTGACATGATTTAATTTAATTATTTGACATAATATTTGACTCCCTAGTCCATTAGTGATTGATTATTATTTTTACTTAATTATTTAGACCGAAAACAAGTCAAGACACTTCAAAAAGGAAAAATTTGGGTTCTTTAGAGTTTTCAAGAGGCTTGATTTGAGGTAGGTAATGGTTGTATATTTTCGGTTTATGCATGTATGTAATTCTACTACTTTGTAGTATCATTAATGCAATGCATGGTAGTGAATACATATGGAAACATATGAAATGACATTATGTCATAATCTCATGCAATGGACTTGTTATTGTGACTTGTGGTTTTCAAGTGGTATTATTTGTTGTGATTGTGCATAATTATTTGTGATTGTTGGTTGGCTCGGGTACCACACCGATATACTAACTGCGGATGACTCGGATACCACATCAGTACACTAACTATGGATGGCTCGGGTACCATGCCAGTACACTAAGGGGTTGTTTGGTATACTGTATAAAAATAATGCTAAATATAATATTTATTAATGCTTGTATTAGTAATGTTTGCATTAGTTAAAGTTAGATTATTTTTATGCATTTTTTGGTTTGGTGCATTAAAAATAACATGTATTGCATAAAAAGTTTTATTTATAAAGATACCCTACACAATTATGGTGAAAAAGATGTAAAAATAGTTTTAAAGGGCAATTGAGTCTTTAACCATGCTAATGCATGCATTAAAACTATTGCATTACTAATACCTAGAAATACATGGTATTAGTAATACACACCTTAATACATAATAGAGTGTATAATTTATGCTTGCATGAGTTATACATAGGTTGGAAAAGAGTACCAAAGAAGGTATTAGTAATACACTAAGTTAATGTATGCATTATTTTTCCTAATACACTCTACTAAATGACCCCAAACAATTCGGGTTTGGATTCCGTGAAAGGACAAGGTATGTGATTGTGGTTCCATAAGAGAACCGGACATTTGTATTTGTGATCATGTGGTACAAGTATCAAGGTATTGTTTTTTCATGATATATGACTAAGAGTCTATGTGGTTTTATAATTGTAGTTATATGTATAGTATTGTAGTGAGTTGTTAATATTCATATCTTGGATTGACTGTGTGATATTATTAGTACATTGTGGTTTGTGTACTGATACTGCACATGTTCTTTTTCTTGTACAATACATGACATGACATCTTCCATCAACTAATCCAAGACCTTGGTTAAGGGACATCTGACTCTGAATCCAACGGTGATGTCATACCCCGAGCTACCCTCAGAACGCGGATACGGGACCTTGGATCACAAGTGACCCCAAGCTAACCCTGCTGGCATGACATGATCATACTAAGAATAATAATAATTGATGCGGAAGTTAATCATAAAGTAAGTCTGAAATGATGGGTAATACACATATACTAAAACTGAATATATCAAATCTGAGAGTTTAATACAAAAGAAATATCAAACTCAAAATACTAAGTTGAATCTAACTATGTCTGAAAATAGCCTCTAACTGACTAGAAGTGTTGGGACATGCCCCAGCTAAGTCTAGCAAAACTGGAACTAAAAGACTGAAAAATAGAAATGATAACATGACTATTGTCCTCGAATAATGAGGACTCAACACTGAGTGCTGCTAAACTGGAGATTGGGAACCGATCTAAGCGTGATCTAGAAGCTGAGAACCTGAACCTACATCACGAGAAGATGTAGCGCAGAGTATGCGTCAGTACTTGAAAGGTACCTATCATGCAGGATAGAGTAAAGCTAAAATAAACATATAACTGAATAAGCAATAAAACAAGGATATAATCTGAACATGATATATATACATAATGTTGAACTAACTGGATGCAATGGCCAAATTTATAACATGCTGAGACTGAATACTGACTGTACTGAAATGTGGTCAATGCATTAGAGTTTGACTGAACTGTGGGAGCTACTAATAACCGATAATAAAACCACATGAGATAAATGTGGAGTCTGATGTATACGCCCCATCAAAAGGACCCAATATACCCTGCCACAGGTATAGAGGCATGACTGGCGTGATCACTAAATGATGCCCATATAGGGGACTTACAACTTATGTGGCTCGTAATTCTGGGACTATATGGGTGACTTACCCGAGTCCAACTCGGTATTATGCTACTCCCAATAGATTATGTAATTAACACATTATGACTGAATTTTTGCAAAATACTAGATAGCTCAGAACTGACATGCAAACTGAGAATGCACATTAATATACTGATAATGACACATTCAAGACTGAGGCATGTACATCTAAAGTACTGAAATATCTGACCTAGCATGTGTAATTCAAGAACTAAAGAACTACATAGCTAAGGTTCTGAAATTCATGCAAGAAACCAAGTAATAACATGATAATCTGATTTGGAACATTTAAATAACTAATTCATGATAATCTGCTGAAGTTCTAGAAACCCTAGGTCTAGTTAATAATAGGGAATCAAGAATCTAACTGAATTCGAGGGACCCAATGGGTGAAAGGAACCCACTAGTGAAATCCCACATACATGGTGATGAATTCAACGAAGAAATCTTTGAATTTAAGGGGTGGAACTGATGGAATCTTGTTGCGTTCTTGAACTAGGGTTCTTGACTTCTTTCTCCCTTAGCATTCTAATTTTTCTAAATTTTGATGAATGATCTGACTTAGGTAAGTTCTAGTTATGTTTCTAGGTTAAAGTTGACCAAAATAGTTTAGGGTTTAAACGATATAGTTTAGGGGTCCAACGCATAGGGAAAAGACCAAAAGACTCATAACTTAAAAGCTGTCGGAAGCCACCCACGGAGGAACCTACGGGCCGTAGGTCAACCTGCAGTCCGTAGGTTTGGGTCGTAGGTCAAGTCTGCCCGGCAGGGCTTCATTAAAATGAGCATAAATTTTTACTCAAAAACGGAATTTTAGCAAACTCGGCAGCGTTGTAAAGAGAATTCAATTAGCTATCATATAGTAGGTCATGGGACACCAAATTCCTTTTAGGCTAAGAGTGATGGCCATTTGAAGTTGGCTTAATCAATAATTTCCCTCTAACTGGCTGTTGACCTTCACCAACGTTCAGACATACGGTCTGTAGGTCCAATCACGGACCGTACTGGTCAATCGTTGGTGAGATCAGAGACTATAAAGATGTGGGCCTTAATGACAGAACCCCACTTACGGTCTGTGGTCCCACCTACGATCGGTGCGTGGTTCCGTCGGTACTAGCACCAGTTTTCTAAAAACTAGGATTTTTCTTCATTTTCAGATCCGAGGTGTTACATTATCTCCCCTCCTTAGGAACATTCATCCTCGAAGGAGTTGCAACCTTACTACTAAACACACTGAGAACTGAATTTCTGACTGAACTGAGTTCCAAGAACATGCAAATACGCTGAAAATGAAAGTACAAACTGAAGGAATGTGATACTAAGACTGAATCTGCGCATGAATGACTGAAAAACTGAAGAGGAACTATTACCTCAAGCTGGAGTGGAATCAGAAGGAAAGAGGTGAAGATACTTGGTCTTTATGGCTGCTTCTACTTCCCAAGTAGCTCCCTTCACAGACTGACTCCTCCACAAAACCTTGACTAAAGTGACTTCTTTGTTTCGCAACCTTCTAACCTGACGATCGAGAATCTCAACTGGTACATCCTCAGAACTGAGACTATCTTTCACAACCACACTCTCTAATGGTACTACGGATGCTGGATCATCCACATACTTCTTCAACAACGAAATATGGAAAACCGGATGCACTGCTGCTAGTTCTATGGGCAACTCTAACTCATAAGCCACTTTACCAATCCTTTTCAGAATCTTGTAAGGGCCTACATATCTAGGACTGAACTTTCCTTTCTTGCCAAATCTCATCACCCCATTCATGGGTAAAACTTTTATGAAAAACCCACTCATCAACTTGAAACTCTAGTTCCATCTCCTTGCATCTGCATAAGACTTCTGGCGACTCTGGGCTGTCTTAAGTCTATCTCTAATAAGTTGCACTTTCTTTATAGCATCATGAAACTGGTCCTATCAAGGCTGCTTCACCTACTTCAAACCACCCAACTGGAGATCTGCATCTACGCCCATACAATGCCTCATAAGGGGCCATCTAAATGCTAGAATGGTAGTTATTATTGTAGATGAATTCTATAAGAGGAAGGTGATCATCCCAACTACCCTTGAAGTCGATCACACAAGCTCTCAACATGTCCTCTAAGGTCTGAATGGTACGCTCTACCTGACCATCCGTCTGTGGATGAAATGTTGTGCTAAGGTTAACATGGGTACCAAGACCTTTCTAAAATGACTTCCATAAATGAGAGGTAAACTGAGGACCACTATCTGAGATGATAGAAAAAGGAACCCATGCAACCTGACTATCTCATTAATATAAAGCTTGGCGTCGTCCTCTGCCGAATCTGTAGTCTTGACCGCAAAAAAGTGAGCAGACTTAATAACTCTGTCAATTATCACCCAAATGTAGTCATGCTGTCTACGAGTATGAGGTAATCCTGTAATGAAGTCCATGTTGATCACTTCCCACTTCCAAGTAGGAATGTCAATCTCTTGAGTCATACCCCCTGGTTTCTGATGTTCTACCTTCACTTGCTGGTAATTGGGGCACTTAGCCAAAAACTTTGTTATATCCCTCTTTATACCATTCCACCAAAAGACTTCCCGCAGATCAAGGTACATCTTAGTGGCACCTGGATGAATAGAATAACTGGAGTTATGGGCTTCTGTAAGAATATGTTGTCTCAACTCACCCACCTTAGGAACACACAAGCGACCCTGATAGAAAAGTACACCATCTCCTTCTTGGGAGAAAAACTCAACTCTCTGCTGGTGGACTGCACCCTTAAGTTGAAGCAAGATTGGATCACTGTCTTGATTTTCCTTAACCTCTGCTACCAATGAAGATTCTGACCCATTTTGAACTATTACACCACTATCTGATATGCTCATAAGGCGAACTCCCAAGTGAGCAAACATGTGAACATCCTTCACTAGATCTTTTCTTTCTTCCTCAACATGTGTTACACTACCCATAGATAGTCTGCTAAGAGCATCTACTACTACATCTGCCTTACCAGGATGGTAATGCACACTCATATCACAGTCCTTGAGGAACTCAAACCATCTCTTCTGGCAAAGATTAAACTATTTCCGGGTGAATACAAATTGAAGGCTCTTATGGTCTGTGAACACATCTATGTGAACACCATACAAGTAATATCTCCAAATCTTAAGTGCAAACACCACTGCTGCAAGCTCGAGGTCATACGTAGGATAGTTCTTCCCATCCACCTTAAGCTATCTAGAAGCATATGCTATAACCTTATCTCGTTGCATCAACACATAACCTAGGCCGACTCTGGATGCATCACAATAGATAACATAACCGTCTGAACCCTCTGGTAGAGTTAAAATGGGAGCTGTAGTCAACCTAGTTTTCAGTTCTGCAAAGCTTTTCTCACAATCATCTGACCATTGAAACTTGACCTTCTTCTGAGTCAACCTAGTCAATGGAGATGCTATGGATTAAAATCCCTCCACAAACCTTCTGTAATAACCCGCTAGATCCAAGAAACTTCTGATATCTGTAAGAGAGGTAGGTCTGGTCCATTGTTTTACTGCTTTTATTTTTTGTGAATCCACTCAGATTCCTTCGCTAGACACAATATGACCAAGGAAAGTCAACTGATTATAACCAAGTTCAAATACTGCTTGAACACCCTGTTTATCAAATCCATGAAAGTTGCATGAGCATTGGTTAGTCCAAATGACATTACTACAATTTCATAATGACCATACCAAGCTCTGAAGGCTGTTTTTGAAATGTCACTATCTCTGACCTTGAGCTGATGATAACCCGATCTGAGGTCTATCTTTGAGAAATAACTAGCACCCTGAAGTTGGTCAAACAAGTCATAAATCCTAGGAATGGGGTACTTATTCTTGATTGTGACTCTGCTCAACTGCCTATAGTCAATACACATCTTGAGGGAACCATCTTTCTTTTTCACAAACAACACTGGTGCACCTCATGGCGAAATACTAGGTCTGATGTAGCCCTTATCTAGAAGGTCTTTCAATTGTTCTTTCAATTCCTTAAGCTTAATGAGGAATGGAAATAGGTTGGGTATCTGGAAGCAGATCAATTCCAAAGTCAATTTCCCATTTGGGAGGAACTCCGGGAAGATCTTCTGGAAACACTTCTGGGAACTCATTAACCACTGGAACTGACTCAAGAGTTGGGGTTTCGAAGCTTGAATCTTTAACCCAAACTAGATGATAGAGATAACCCTTAGAAATCATATTTTCTGACCTTAAGATAAGAAATGAATCGACCCATAGGCGCTAAGCTACTACCCTTCCATTCTAAGATTGGTTCGTATGGAAACTGAAAATGAGCAATCCTAGTTCTACAGTCGACTGAGGCATAACATGAATGCAACCAATCCATTCCTAGAATGACATCGAAAGCTACCATTTCTAACTCTACAAGATCTGCTGAGGTGACTTTCTGAGAGACTATGACAGGGCAATTTTTGTATACCCGTCTAGCTATAATTGGTTCACCGACTGGAGTAGAGACTGAGAAGGGTTCTGAGAGAGTTTCTGGACTGACACCTAAGATTACTTCTATATAGGGAGTCATAAAAGATAAAGTAGCCCCCAAATCTTTCCACTGAGTGTACCATATGTGAGCCACATCCTTAAGCTAGTAGGATTCCAACTCAACCCTACCATTACCAGTCACTTGCATCACTCTAAAGATTTTCTTAACCTCATCAATGATGTTTTGTGGGTCCTCACCAACTTGTGACCCTAAAAACTTCAGGCAGATTCATCCTAACAAAATCTCATACTCTAGCTGCCACTGATCCATCATTTCTATTAGTAGGAACTGGAACCTGTTGATTGTTCTGGTTGGTCATACTTTGAGCCAAAAGCTGAATTGGCGTTCCAAAATTCTACATTCGAAACTTCGACTAGTGGAACTACATTAGCATTGCGTGCATTAACATTCCTTGCATAAGCTCAATGAGGAGGCATGATCTTAATCGCATAACGATGGATTAGAAAGGAGATCATACCAACGCACGAGAAGAATACCAAGAAAATGAAGTTTTCCTAAAACACCTCGTAGCCTCCCTCTCATTAGATGTGGTGCACTTTACACCCATGAAAAGGACTCTACTTAGTGTGGCTTTTCAGATATCCTAGGACACTTAAATCTAATGCTCTGATACCAAGTTTGTCACGCCCCGAGCTACCCTCGAGACGCAGACACGGGACCTTGGATCACAAGTGACCCTAAGCTAACCCTGCTGGCATGACATGAGCATAGTTAGTGTTCTAATTTTTCCAAGTTTTGATGAATGATCTGACTTAGATAAGTTCTAGTTATGTTTCTAGGCAAAAACTGACCAAAACCACGTAGTTTAGGGTTTAAACGATGTAGTTTAGGGGTCCAACGCATAGGGAAAAGACCAAAAAACCCCTAACTTAAAAGTTATCGGAAGCCACCCACAGAGGGACCTACAGGCCGTAGGTCAACCTACTGTCCGTAGGTCAACCTACGGTCCGTAGGTTTGGGTCGTAGGTCAAGTCTGCTCGACATGGCTTCATTAAAACAAGCATAATTTTTTACTCGTAGATGGGATTTTAGCAAACTCGGCGGCGTTGGAAAGAGGATTCAATTCTATATCATATAGTAGGTCATTGGACACCAAATTCATTTTAGGCTAAGAGTGATGGCCATTTGAAGTTGACCCAATCAATAATTTCCCTCTAACTGGATGTTGACCTTCACCAACGGTCACACCTACGGTCCGTAGGTCCAACCACAGACCGTACTGGTCGATCGTTGGTGAGATCAGAGACTATAAAGATTTGGGCCTTAACGATGGAACCCCACCTACGGTCCGTGGGTGGTTCTGTCGTTACTGGCACCAGTTTTCTAAAAACTTGGACTTTTCTTCATTTTCAGATCCGAGGTGTTACAGGTGAGCTACATTTTTCAGGCTACCATGGATTCTTCATCTTTATGTCCATCCTTTCGGGCACATACATTAAACTTTAGTTTTTTGTTTAGTTTCGGGGTCGCATCCCAGTATTGATTATTAGAGCTTTGGTATGGTGAATTTCAATTCTTAAGGGTTGTTTCCACATTAAATGTTTTGGACTATTGGGTTAAGTTTATGGGGACTCAATTCTTTGGTTATCTATATTGTTTTTCTTATTTATTTTAATGATGAACGTGGTTTTACTAATGATGTTTGGTTAGTTTTGGGTTAGTCTTGGATTATCCCACTAGTCGATTTAGAGTGGGTGTTACTCACTATGATCAAGATAGTGAAAAATAAAATATCAGAGCCCTAAGTTCATTGATCGTGTCGTACCAAAATGAGTATAGTATAGTCCTGGGGAATAGTATAGAGATGTCTATACATTTTTTGCAAGAGGCTACAATACTTTCAAAAATTCTCTTTCTTTCTTCGTACTATGACTTGATTCCAATTGGTATATGATGATCCACATTGGTATCTAGCTATTCCAATCTTCTTTCTGCACATGGTTCATACTTGATGTAACGGTGCAAGGTTAGTAGTTCCAATAACAAAGAAAGTTGAGCCTGTAGCTAGAGGATGTGGCAGAGGCAGAGAAAGAGATCAGGGCAAGGGCAGGGGTAGAGGAAGGGCAATATCCGCTAGAGGTGGAGCTCAAACTGAAAATGTACCAGGAAAAGTGACTCCACCCCACCCAGAATCTTATAGAGGATGAGGTTGAGATTGCGAGTGAGGATGATGTTGAATAAGAGGTGAGGACACAAACTAGGATTGCATGTCTTCCCCTTATAAACGCTTAGACAGTTCAACATGTACTAACTTTTTTGAGTGGATTGACAAGTACTAGATCCATTCCCATGATTCAGACTACTAAGATTTTGGTCACTTGGACTATCGCTTTTACTATTCATAAAGAAGATGGGGACTTGGGTGCTGATGCTTTGTTCCGTCCATTGCTTGACCCTATGATAACATGAGATGCTGAGAAGTTTCTTGAAGCTTAAGCCTCTAGTATTTCATATTTTTGAGAAAGAGGATGAGTTCGTGTCACGACACGAGCCTACACCCCGAACGTAACACAACATACAAGACTCTGAAGAGCCTCATACAAGCCTCATAGCATTCATAACATAAGACAATAGAATATGGTGCGGAAATTTAAAACTTTTTCTTTTACAATCGAAGTCATTTTCATAAAAGCAAGCAGAAGTCTTTCTATACTTTGTCTCAAACCATCTATAACCATAAGACTTAAAACTTTGGGATGCAGCCCATACCAAAGCTCTAAACATAAAATAAAAGACATAAAGAAAAAGGTGGGGTTGTCCTCGAAACTATGAGGACTCACAAAATTTTCAACTCCTTGCTCCTTAGAAACCCATCTTCCAAGAATAGAACTCAAGTCCAAACCCTACACTTTGTGAAAATGTAGAAGAAATATGGGTTAGCACAAAAAATGTACTAAGTATAATAGCCATGAAAAAATCTTGCTAAAAAGGGTATTTTGGTTGAAACCCATGCTTTATGTGAAGTTTGAGAATCATCATGCATCTTTAGTTTAAACACATAAGACACAACATATTCATCATATAAGTCATTATAACACATTAGAACCATCATCTTAAGTAATCCTAAGTTATACTTGTGCAATGTATGAATGACATCCCATAATACCATTCATACTAAGTACCACTTTGAGGCCACTATAACATACTTACCATTCTTCATTCTCCTCTTTAGTCAATAATCATAGATAAGGAACATTCAAATTCACTAAGTCACATCTAGGAAAGCAACTCATAGCAACAATCCACATTAAGCATACTTCAGTACATTTAGCCTCAATGTCAACAGTCTCATTAGCATCATTATAAGCACATTCATTTAATTTATCCTTATGACATTGAGAAACACACCATAGCCCTCTCAAAGCCTACTCGTACAATGCATGAATGACATCCCATACTACCACTCACACTTCATAGAACTTCTTGAGTATCCATAGTACCTAACTCATATCCTTGATCATAAGACATTATAAATAAAGGAACACACCATGACTACTCTCAAAGCCTACTTGTGCAATGCATGGATGAAATCACATACCCCCACCCACACTAAGTAGTGCATTCTTGAGAAGCCATAGTTCATTATCATTCTTTGTGGGGGTAAGCCGTAACCGACATAGACCATGTGAGTAAATCATGAAATCTTGATGTTACCCACACTGAATAAGGGATTCCTACTTGCCTAAGGTAGGACCGTTAACATTTAGCTTAGGTGGATCCACTAGCTGGTAACCTATGTGGGCACATAGTTATGGGATAGGGAAATTGCTACTAGATACCCCGCCTCAACTCATGGATGAGCATCCATCTCAAGAGATATCCTCTCAGTGCTTAGCATTATTCCCCACGGAGTACTTGACATTTATTACTTTAGTTCATTATTATGGGATAAGAGATTGCTACTAGATACCCCGCTTCAACTCAGAGATGAGCATCCATCTCAAACCCAACATTCATTAAAATGGGATATAAAGATTGTTACTAGATACCCCGCCTCAACTCACAGATGAGCATCCATCTCAACCCAAAATTCATTCATTAGATACCTTATAGATTCAAAGATGAGAATAGCCTTTCAACTAAGAATCCCCATATTGTGAGAAAGTCCTTCCACAACATGTCATTATCATTCATTAGTGTACAATTGAGAATAGCCTTTCAATCAACACATCATCATTTACATAATCATAGAAACTTCATTCATGAGTGTGTGTATGTGAGAATAACCTTTCAACAACAACACCATTGCATTATAGTCATGATCACATTACTTTAATTGAAATCACAAAGCATATACATAAGCATCATGATTATACATCAACATTCATAAATTGCCCTTTAAGACCATGAATCACAATTCACCAACACACCTAGAATTTATACAGTTAGGCATGAATAATGATATAATCAAATAGTTAAACCATTACAAGATCAATTGCACAACATTCAAGATAAACATAGTCTTAAATTAGGGTTATGGGGAAATCATGGATTCATGGGGGATTTTTATCTTGAAATCACCATAAAACAGTAATTAAACCATAATATAAAACAATCGAATCATTGAAAACTTTTTGAGAAAGAATCCATGACCTAGAATGAACACCCTTAGTTTTGGAGAATTTCCAACTTTGAAATTGAAGGTTTGAGGACTTCATGGATGGAAAGTTAACCATGAATCAAAACTACCATACCTTAATTGAAGACTTCTCACGAAATTGAAGAGAAAATATGAACTCTTGAGCTCCAAACCTTGCCTTCTTCTCCTCCCATGGAGGTTTCTAGAGATACAATTATTTGGAGAGGAGGTGGTTTCTATTTTTGGGTTTGAGAGTTTATGAATTGTAAAGGGGCAGTTAATAGTTTAAAAAGCCTTAAATAACTCTAATTAATCAATACAAACCGACCCTAACTTAACTAACCAACCTAGGAATTTACCAAACTACCCTAGCCTTGGCCGAGATTGGACAGCTTTTGCAGGTGTGACCTACGCCTCTTGACCCACAGACTGTGGGTGCACTCACGCCCCATCCTGCAGGTCCGTGGGTGGTGGATGCAACTCATTTTTCCCGGTCTTGACCCATGAGGCACCCCCACAAGGCGTGGATGGACCTATGCCCTGTAGGTCTCAACCTTTAGGCAACTTGGGCAGGTTTGGGGAGCTTTGGGGGTTAGGCTTTAGGGTCCTCCTCAAGGACCCCTTTGTTGGTCCTTGGGGAGTCGTACCTTGACGTTTAACCCCTAAACCCCTCAACCTAAACTCGAGAACCCATTTTACAACATAAAACTCGATATCAAACTCAACAACACACTCTTAAGGCTCTAGTTTCACCTACTAGTTTTCTGAGGTATTACATTATCTTTCCTATGGGAACATTTGTCCTCGAATGATACTTTAAACACCTTACGAAATTAAAGACTCAAGACTAGCAGCCCATCATGTATGAAGCATCATAACAATGCACAAAACTAGGAGGAAACATCAACTCCATCTCAAACATACTCAATGCAACACAAGGAAGTAGGAACTACATCTACAAACCCATTATGCATGAAAACTTCAAAATTTCTCATTTCATTGGAGGAATTACCTTCTCCAACTCAAAGCATGCTCATCATAACATCATGAAACAAATTACGCAATTATTCTTAAAAGCACATTTAAGCATGTTCAACAATTCGTCTCATGAAGCATATAAGCAACTCATACTAAATGCACATCAACATGAGGAACATAAATCATAAAAACTCATTTTCTCATTAAACATGAATTCATCAAGAACATGCATAACATAAGGAGACCATGGAAAGACATAATCACACATGACTCCAAAACATGAAACAAGTCACAAGGAACTCTTTATCTTAAGCATGAATAGGAATAGAAGGAAGAGAATGAGGATATTGGGATTTCTAATTGTCCCTTGGCCTCCCAAGTAGCACCCACAACTAAAGCCCTTACTAGAATACTACTCCTCAACATTTTCATAGAAGCACTTCTTTACTCTTCTATTTCTTAACTTGCCGGGCTAAGATCCCAACCGGTACTCCTAAATTAGAGAGGTTCTCATTAAGAAACTCTATCTCATAAACAACATTACCAACACCACTCAAGGTCTCATATGAGCCTACAAAACCGGGACTAAACTTCCCAAAACTTACTACACCTCTGAAGGTGAGAATTTCAAGCCAGTCCAAATCATTAATATCTAGAACACTCAATGACCTTTCTATCTAAGCACATTATCTCCCCCTTGGGAGCAAGCCTAGATGGACTCTTCTAAGCACCATTTCTTTCAACTTGTAAGGTTGGTCCAAGTTATTATTTAACTTTCACATCCATTACAAAAGGTGATTCTAAACCATTGAGAATTAAACTTCTACCCTCTTTTAAAGGAGTCTACTCACTCAACATCTATAGGCATCACTTAAACACCACTATTCTTCAAATCTCTAACACACCTTCAAATTTATCATGATTAGGTCGGGTTCTACCAACAACACACACTACCATAATGCAACCTATTCATACCAAGTCTCATCTAGTCATATAGCCATAATTTGCATCACTACTAACCTTTTCTCCCTCGATCCTTGTAGCATGAGCCCTTCAAGTGGTCATATTCTAAAGAAAATAGGATAAGGAATACGAGAGAGATTTTATAGAGTTAAACTCTATGACACAACTTGGAGAATGAAGAAGTGAAATTTTCCTAGCATCCAATAGCCTCCTATTCATAAATATGGTATGTTTCACACTATGAACAAGACTCTACTAGATGTTGTTTGAGACATCCTAGAACCATCCCAAAATCTTGTGCTCTGATACCATGTTTTTCATGACCCGAGCATACATCCCGAACGTAGAACGGCGTACATGTAACATCTCACAATTTGAAATAGCTAAGAAGAAGCTTAGAACTGAAAATAGTCATTTTTGGGAATAAAGAAAAATCTGGAAAATTGTATAAGTTAGGAAAAGTGGGTTTTTGGTCAACTTCAAACGGCCATAACTCCCAGCGCAGGATGATTTAGGTGTACTTCCAAATTTGGTTGGAAATTTCTTGGAACAATCTTTCCAACTCCACCAAGTTTGCGCGATTCTGAGTTCGTATGAGTAAGTTATGCCATTTGAAAGTTGTTTGTTGGAATAAGGAAAGTCAAAAACTAGATTTTTAAGGGTAGTTTGGTCTTTTCCTTACCCAACTTAATTAATTCATTTTTGGTAATATTTTTAGGGTCTAAACTGATAGGATTCAGTTTACGCTTTTGAAAAATAGAGTTAGGGTTTTTGGAGAAGGAACGCAAGAGAAAAAAGAAGAGGAAAAAGCAAGATTCATCGTCTCGTACGGAATTGATTGCGGATTTCTTCAAGGATTTGATCTGACATGGTATGTGAGTCTCTCAAAGAGTTGGGTTCATTCACCCACGCACCAAACATGTTATTTCAGCGTGAATTAGTCCTAAAAGAGTTTGAAAGTTGATGTTTTGGTGTGTATTCTTGAAATTGATATTGTTCTTGAGTTGGGCTGAAATTGAGAAGTTTCTAATATCATTACATCCAGTTATTTAGTGAGTTGAGTTAGGTTCATAGGTATATTTTTTGGGTATCTGTATCTAAAAAGAATTTGGGAAAGAATCGAATTTGGGTGAGTTGGGGATGGAAAATGATGAAGAAATTTCATCAGACGGATCTGGATAGTGGTGGCGCATCGCGGAGCTAGTCCCCATAACTGGGGAAAATTATTTCGCGTCGCAGATCTGTCACGGAGATTTCAACCTCAAAAGTCATTTTCGAAACAAAAATTGAAATATCTCTCCTTGTCGCGGACCCACCCTCAAATATTTATATTTTGGTATTTTCTCACGTTTAGCTATCTAAAATCATTCCTAAACATCATGAGATCTTTCCTATCATAAATCACAATCCTTGAATCCATAATTCAATTCAAGGAAAGTTAGGATCAAAGTCAAGAGAAGTTAAGAGTCAAGTCTAGAAATTAAGAAGCAAGTCATAGCAAAGTTTTTAAAGTTTTCAAAAGTCTTTAACAAACGTTTTAACTTTGTTTTAAGACTTAAGTTTCAAGTTAAGCAAAGAATAAAGAATTGAGTTCCTTTCTCAAAAAGCTATAAGGGAACTAAGTATTCCCAAAGAGTTGATAAATATTTTCACATTTGAGCAAGAAAATGGAACATCGATTCCAAGAGAGCTATTAAGCTAAGTTTTGAGTAATTATCTCAAACCAAAGAAAGAAATTTGTTTTAAAACCATATGAGCTAAGTATATTTTGGGAGTAGTATTGAGCACCGATATGGGGATGCGAGTTCATATTAACTCAAGTCTCCATAAACCATGTAGCCATCATGGGTAGTAAAGGATCATACTTTTTAGATGACTCCTTAAGAATCTTTTAGCATAGACTAGTGGATCCACTTAGTTAGTTAGGTTTTATACCCCCGGCAAGGCATAGGAAGGTCTTTGGCAGCGTGAGGTAAAACACTGTACCATCACTTAGGCTCATAGTGGTGGTTGTCGGTTAGAGAATCTCCCACATAAACTATATTACTTTGTTATATAAGTAAAGTTGAGTTTGTTATTGCATTTTCTTTAACGAACTAAGTTGCTTTTACTATTTTATAAAGCTTTTCATATAATGCATGTGTTTCATTGCTTTATTATGAGTTGAGTTATTCATGAATTGAGAAGAGTCAAGGTAAGTGTTTCTTTCAGAATCTTTTCAAGCTTCTGTTATGTTTAGCATTCCAACTCGCATACTCGTACATTCAATGTACTGATACCAGTTGGCCTGCATCGTCTTATGATACAGACGCAAGTAATCAGGATCAACATCCAGCGCCTCGTTAATCCAGTTGAGCACTCCAGAGTGAGCCTCTTTGCATTCTGGAAAACTCCTTTTTATTGCTTTCAGTTTTATTATCAGTTCATTAGGATGTTGTGGAGTTTGTCCCACATCCATCTCAGTAGTTTTAAAGGCTTCATAGATAGTCAGACAGTTAGTTATGAGTCTTTAAGCTTTGTATTTCAGATGTTTTTCTATGAGACTTGAGTAGCCATTTTGGCTAGTTTGAATGCTTTATTTAAATACATTCTAAGATTTTTGATAAGTTCTTTATTTGAGTTAAATTCAGGTCAAGGGTTCGCTTGGGGCCAGCAATGGTTCTCGAGTACCAGTCCCGCCCAGGGTATAGGCTCGGGGCATGACAGAACAAGACTTTGAAGAGCCTCATACAAGCCTCATAGCATTCATAACATAATACAATAGAATATGGTGCGGAAATTTAAAACTTTGTCTTTTATAATCGAAGTCATTTTCATAAAAGCAAGCGAAAGTCTTTCTATACATTGTCTCAAACCATCTAGAACCATAAGACTTAAAACTTTGGGACGCATCCCATACAAAGCTATAAACATAAAATAAAAGACATAAAGGAATATGTGGGTTTGTCCTCGAAACTATGAGGACTCACCAAATCTTCAACTCCTTGTTCCTTAGAAACCTATCTTCCAATAATAGAACTCAATTACAAACCCTACACTTTGTGAAAAATGTATAAGAAATATGGGTTAGCACAAAAATGTACTAAGTATAATAGCCATGCAAAAATCGTGCTAAAAAGGACATTTTGGTTGAAAACCATATTTTATGTCATGTTTGAGAATCATCATGCATCTTTAGTTTAAACACATAAGACATAGCATATTCATCATATAAGTCATTATAACACATTAGAACCATCATCTTAAGTAACCCTAAGTTATACTTGTGCAATATAGGAATGGCATCCCATAATACCATTCATACTAAGTACATGTAACATCCCAGAAATCTAATGACCTAAGCTAGAGCCTAACAAGTAGTCAAGAGTCCTAAAAAGGGTAAACGTCAAGGTAAGAGTCGTAAAATGACCTCCCTAGGTTAGCACTAGTGTGTAAGTCCCTAAACGACAAGGCATGGCCCCCACAAGGACCCCCCAATGGTCTTTGATGAGAGCCAAGGGGCTGCCTAAAAAGCTATAAAAAATAGCTTGGTTCACGAGAGGGGCACCCACGCCACATGGGTGGACTCACGCCCCGTAAGTGTGAGTCGTGAGTCGACACTTAGTCTCCCCAAAACCTTCAAGTTACAGTCCCATTCCACGAGCATGCAGTACGGTCCGTGGACCAACTCACACCCCATGGAAGGGACTCGTGACTGAGGCCTGGACCAAGGCCCAGATGGCAAGCCTCAGCCCCAAACCATGAGTGACCAGTACGGTCCGTGGTTCCATCCACGCCCCGTGGATGGGGTCTCGTGGATGGGGGCCTGCAAAGCTGCTTAATTCTGCCAAAGGTCCAATAAATTAGGTAAGTTCTATTTTAATTATTAAAAGGTAGGGACGGTTATTATTAGATATTTTAAGTATATTAAAGTAATTTTTCACTATTAAACAAACATTTTAACACTCATAACTCACAAGCTCAAACCTCAACCAACTTCCCTCCAAAAAATATTCTCTCTCTAAACTCCATTGAACAACAAAGAAGGAGGTCAAGATTAGGGTTCAAGCTCCAAGATTTTTACTCCAATTTTTTGGAGAAACATCAATTAGGGTATGGGAACCTTGATTCATGGAAAACTTTTCTCCATGAAACCCTTCTACTCTTGATTTCAAAATTTGTAACCTGTTCAAAAACTAGGGTTTTTATTCTAACCGTGGGTTCTCCCAAAATTGATTTTTATTATGTTAATTGCATTATATTATGGATGATTTGATGTTTAATGGTGATTTTCATTGTAAAATTCCCCATGAACCCATGAACACCCCCATGACCCCAATTTCATGAATTGTGATGGGTGTATTGAAGCAAGATGATTACTATGAATTGTATCTATGTTAATATGGTTATTGAATCTTGTTTTATTCAGGACTATTGTAGTATATTTAGGTTTAATTGAGGGACATGATTCATGACCTTGAAAGGGGTAAATTGCTAGGGTTTGTACATGTTGATGAAAGTTGTGTATAACCTATTGATTCACCTAGAAAGTAAATATCCTATGACTAATGTGTAAAGTATGGTATTGTGGAAAGGTGATTCTTCCCTTACTCATACACTTGATGATGCATGACTAGTCTAGGATGATGATGATGTTATTGTGTTGATTGAAAGTCTATTCTCATGAAAACACTATGAATGTAATGTGAAAGTTATACTCACACACTAATGTTTATTCTAAGGTTGAATGTACATTCTCACCTTTAATGAATATATAAGCTATTTTGATGAATTGTATTGAATGAAGGATAGAGCATTCCTTCACACATGTAAATGCAATTCAAGCCTTAATTATGAATAATTTGGGAAATAATTCTTAGCACCGAGTGGATATGGAAAATGAGGTAAAGGCACTTCCGCCAATGCAATAGGGAGGGTCATCTAAAGTGAACTCATGAGATGGAATCTCCTCTACCAATGCAATAGGGCGGGTCTCTAGAAGCAATCTCCATATCCCATAATTATGTGCCAACATAGGACCTTATCTAGTGGATCCACCTTATAGCTATAAGTTTTAGTTCTACCTTAGGTAAGTAGGATACCTTTTTTCGGTGTGGGGTTACACGACACCAGATTCCATGTACCTCATATGGTCTATGTCGGTTATGGCTACTTTTTCCTATATAATAAGATAATGAATGAGACATGAACTATACAATGACTTCTTGGTGAGTTTACTTAGTAGGAGTGGGGGTATGGGACTTCACTTCCACATTGCACAAGTAGACTTAGTAGGATGTCATGGGATGGTTCCTTTATATTATGAAGAGATTTGAATGCATGCATGGATAGTTGTTATAAATGACTTTCCTTATATTCAAGTGATGTACATGACTATTTCCTTATTGATGACTAGTGATTATAATGAGGTCTAAAGATGATATGCATCACAAAGGTGGCTTCAAGGGGGGGCTTGGTAGGGTTGGTATTATGGGATGCCAACCATACATTGCACAAGTGGTCCTTAGGGGTTGCTAAGGTGTTTATATTACTATGTAATGAGTATAAATGTGATTATGGCTTGTGTTGTACATTGTAAATGCATGTTGGTTTCTAAACTTGACAAAGGCATATTTTTCAACTAAAATGTCATTTTTGTCATACCTAAAGGATTTTGTGCATGTTTCCATACTTAGTACATATTTGTGCTAACCCCTTCTCCTTCTATATTTTGACAAGTGTAGGTTCCGCCTAAGTGACATACACTCTCTTTCTTGAAGAAGACTTGGATTGTTTATCTCCAAGTTGTGGTAAGTCTTGAAGTTCGAGAACGGATTATCCATTTCTTAGTTTCTATTGTACTTCTCATATTGAGACTTTTATTGATGTAAAGGGCTAAGTCTGAAACTTTGTATTCCTATGTTTTAGATGGTATATGAGACAAAGACTAGATTCCTATGTTTTTCCTTTATGAAAAATGAAGTTTGACTTCTATTGTAAAAGTTTTAAATTTTTCCGTATTATTTTCTATGTCTTATGTAATGATGATGATAGAGGCTTGTATGAGACCCCTTCGGGGTTAAGTACGCCGTGTTACGTCTAGGGGATACTCTCGGGTCGTGACAGTACCACATTGAGGCCACCATAACATACTTACCATTCCTCATTCTCCTCTTTAGTCAATAATCATAGATAAGGAACATTCACATTTACTAAGTCACATCTAGGAAAGCAACTCATAGCAACAATCCACATTAAGCATACTTCAGTACATTTAGCCTTCATGTCAACATTCTCATTAGCATCATTATAAGCACATTCATTTCATTTAGCATTATGACATTGAGAAACACACCATAGCCCTGTCAAAGCCTACTCGTGAAATACATGAATGGCATCCCATACTACTACCCACACTTCATAGAACTTCTTGAGTAACCATATTACAAAACTCATATCCTTGATCATAAGACATTATACATAAAGGAACACACCATGACTACTCTCAAAGCCTACTTGTGCAATGCATGGATGAAGTACCATACCCCCACCCACACTAAGTAGTGCATTTTTGAGAAGCCATAGTTCATTATCATTCTTTGTGGGGGTAAGCCTTAACCGAAATAGACCATGTGAGAAAATCATGGAATCCCAATGTTACCTACATCGAATAAGGGATTTCTACTTGCCTAAGGTAGGACCGTTAACATTTAACTTAGGTGGATCCACTAGCTAATAACCTATGTGGGAACATAGTTATGAGATAGGGAGATTGCTACTAGATACCCTGCCTCAACTCACGGATGAGCATACATCTCAAGAGATTGTTACTAGATACCCCGCCTCAACTCACGAATGAGCATCCATCTCAATCCATATCCTCTCGGTTCTTAGAATTATTCCCCACGGAGTACTTGACATTCATTACTTTAGTTCATTATTATGGGATAAGAGATTGCTACTAGATACCCCACCTCAATTCATGGATGAGCATCCATCTCAAACCCAACATTCATTAAAATGGGATATATAGATTGTTACTAGATACCCCGCCTCAACTCACGGATGAGCATCCATCTCAACCCAACATTCATTCATTAGATAGCTCATAGATTCAAAGATGAGAATAGCCTTTCAACTAAGAATACCCATATTGTGAAAGTTTCACAATATGTCATTATCATTCATTAATGTACAATTGAGAATAGCCTTTCAATCAACACATCATCATTGATATAATCATAGAAACTTCATTCATTATTCATTCATGAGTGTATGTGTATGTGAGAATAACCTTTCAACAACAACACCATTGCATTATAGTCATGATCACATTACTTTCATTGAAATCACAAAGCATATACATAAGTATCATGATTATACATCAACATTCATAAATTGCCCTTCAAGGCCATGAATCACAATTCACCAACACACCTATAATTCTACAATTTAGGCATGAATAATGACATAATTCAAATAGCTAAACCATTAAGATTAATTGCATAGCATTCATCTTACTACAATTCACCCACATCACATAGTCTTAAATTAGGGTTATGGGGAAATCATGGATTCCTGGGGGATTTTTATCTTGAAATCTCCATAAAACAGTAATTAAATCATAATATAAAACAATTGAATCATTGAAAATGTTTTGAGAAAGAATCCATGACCTAGAATGAAAACCCTTAGTTTTCGTGAATTTCCAACTTTGAAATTGAAGGTTTGAGGACTTCATGGATGGAAAGTTAACCATGAATCAAAACTACCGTACCTTAATTGAAGATTTCTCATGAAATTGAAGAGAAAATATGAACTCTTGAGCTCCAAACCTTGACTTCTTCTTCTCCAATGGAGGTTTTTAGAGAGAGAATTATTTGGAGAGGATGTGGTTTCTATTTTTGGGTTTTGGAGTTTATGAATTGTAAATGGGTAGTTAATAGTTTAAAAAGCCTTAAATAACTCTAATTAATCAATATAAACTGACCTCTAACTTAACTAACCAACCTAGGAATTTACCAAACTACCCTAGCCTTGGCCGAGATCGGACAGCTTTTGCAGGTGTGACCTACGCCTCTTGACCCACAAGGCACCCCCACGAGGTGTGGATGGACCTACGCTCCGTAGGTCCCATTCGTAGGTCTCAACCTTTAGGCAGCTTGGGCAGTTTTGGGGAGCTTTGGGGGTTAGGATTTAGGGTCCTCCTCAAGGACCCCCTTGGTTGGTCCTTGGGGAGTCGTACCTTGATGTTTAACCCCTCAACCTAAACTTGGGAACCCATTTTACAACATCAAACTCAACAACACACTCATAAGGCACTAATTTCACCTACTAGTTTTTTGAGGTGTTACAGTTCGAGTTCATCTTGAATTGCTATGAGAGGCTTCATAAAATGAGAATTGCATAATTACACATGGTTGAGTTAGTGACTTTCTAGCTTTAGGGTGAGGTAAAGCAATGGTGAAGATATTTTGTGGAATGTCGTTCGTTAGTCTTGTCTCTATTGACTTGTGCACAATTTTATGCCCCGTTCTTGAAAAAGTATATGCCTCGTACCTTGAGAGATAGGAAATAGAATGAGTTTATGGCTCTTGAGCAGGGTAACATGATTGTAGCGGCTTATGAGGCTAAGTTTCATGCCCTATCTCGATATGCTAATAAGTTGGTGAGCACGAAAGAAGAGAGGGTCTTATTGTTCGTCAAATGTTTGAATTATGATATTATTGGTTTTGTCTGTGCATATGACCTTCTACAAGTAAGAGTTTCAATGAGGTGACTGACTTTTTTAAGAAGGTAGAGGTTCGATAGGCTAAGTAGACCAAGACATTAGCTAAGAAGTCCAAGAATGTGGGTAAGTACAATAGTTTCGTTCATATTCCAAAGGTTTGGGTAAGAAGGTATATTCAAATCACCTATTTCAATTATCTATGCCCGAACCTACCACATAATATCATGTAGACAATCAAAGAAATGTTTAAATTTAATAAAAATTAGGACAGTGATCAACCCATTCACCACCCTCACTATAAGTAAAATTACCTTGAAACTCATAAGTTGTATCTTGAGTCACTCCACCTCCTTTCGCTGCCAACTACACCATCTAGGTCATTCCAACATCATATCAGATCCTAACCTAATCCTTCTACCCCGTAGAGATTTCTTGAATACAATACCGCTACTAACCTTATTACCTAACCTACTATTCTTCCTAAAGTTCTCATGCCAACATCCTGGCCCTTGACCCATTTTAGTAGATCACCTGCAAGACTCTTACTATACCACCTTGACTTACATTCCCCTTATCAAATATGCTTTAAACACTAGCCAACCATAACTGGTCCTAACCTTTAAACAATACACAAGACCCCTTATGGACATCAACCTAACCTATTAACCATAACTTAGCAAACAGACCACGTACAATTTAAATCACATATATAACATAGTCTGGACTCCCAGTTCATATCCTGAATTGATATGCACCATTAAAATGAATGTAAATAATTAACTTACATAACACTAACACAAGTCTCCCCCTTCTGCCCCTATATATATATATATATATAGTCACAATGTATGCACTACAAATCACCATCACTACATTAACCAATGCTTGAAACATGTTCCACATGATCATAAAATGCAAATATGCAGTTTTCTCATTAAACCCACACACAAACTATTAGTGTATCAGTGTGGAATGTGAGTCAATCAATATTAATATTCATATCAGGCGTGGTATTCGAGCCAACCGTTAGTTTTCATGTACCAGCATGGTATCCAAGCCAACCAACAAACACAAAATCATGCACAATCACAATGAAAAATCACACTTGAAACCATAATTTAAACAATACGTTGATCACATGAGATTATCAACATGATGCCATTTCATATTCCTCACCTATGTGTTTCCATCATGCATTACACCATTAATACTATAAAGCAGTAAATATGCATACATACATAACTTTGAAAATACACCATCATCATCTACCAATGAATAATTCTTGATCATACTCCAATCACCCATAATTTCCCTTCCTAAGGGTATCACCCAACAACATCATAAAACAACCATAATAATCTAAAAATCATCATTAGTTGAACCATAACTATCCACATATTTAGTTGTTCAAACTATGTATATGAAGGCTTATACATGAAATCTCTGGCAATTCTCAATATACAATGCAAGTAAAGACATGTCTAACTACTCAATTAAAAATAATATAGCCTACTTGGGCGCCAAACAATTGATACTTAATCTTGACTTTGAGCTTTCAGCTCCGTGAGAGAAAATCATGACAAACAAGGATCAGAATTCCTTGAGTTTACATCTCATTTGCACTGAAATCTCTTTCCTCTATTTCTCCCATGCTATGGATGCCTTCAAAGGGTTTTTGGAGAAGCCCTCATCTATTTTCTCCACAAAAAGTGAGAAAAAATAAAATACCTTGTATTTACTAGGGTCTAATTCTTGTCAGCCTGCTATAGCGGGAGACTTTCCATTACGGTGGGCTAACGTCAGCTTGGTCAATTTAAATTAAACCAATTTTATTATGCATAAATTTTTAAATTTGACACCGTATTTTCAGAATTTTGAGATTCGGCTCGAGATGCCTTTGAGTAACAACGGTTTGGATAGTTACAATCTTAGATATGGGGTTAATTATCCATAGAAAGTGAAAAATCTAAATTAAAAGTGTAAGAAGACATTCTTACAATGATCAAGACGATGAATCAAAAATCAAAAGATAATTTTAAACTAAAAAATGATCGTAATGCACATGTATATGATCTCTTCTCTCACAATAGCGCTAAAGAACACAACCAGAAAACTAAATTACAGAACGTCCTAATAAAATTCTAAAAAAAGATATTTATAGTTTTTAAAGTTACATAATAAATTTCAAAATAAATTAGATCTCGCGTACGTGTTGTGATGTTGTATCGTCTATTGTTGTCACAACGGCTCTGCCACTTCAGGTAGCACTGTAAAAGGTAGGTGAGATGCATCCTTGCATTCGAAGTTGCAGCCGCATCAATGCATCACATAAAAATCTTTTTCAGCAATCATTCTGCCTCGATTTATGGTCCGCGAACTAGTGATGCAGCGTCACATATAGGCGTTCGACCACATCATTTCCTCCGCATCAGCACTATTTATGGCAACGATCTCTTCCAAAATGCACGATAAGGTAAGCTTAAGGACCATATGAGTAGGTAAATTACCCACTTATCACGTATCATGTGGGAGGATTCTACCAAAGAATAGATAATTACTACTGTTGTTGATTAATTGGACAAGTCAACCTTTATAAAATTATAGTATTTGCAACCTTGTATCATAAATATTTATTCTATAAAAAAATATAGAGACATGCAATTTGTTAACTTGGTACCTTAGAATATGTTAACACCTTGTTTATGAACTATGATTTTTCTCATTTGGTAAGATTGCATAAAGTAAAGGAAGCTTTGATGGTTTTCACAAATTATAAGGTTTTCATATTTATTTAGAAATACTCCATTTTAAGTGCTTATCTTATCTACACAATTTTCATTTGAGAACACATGCAAAAATAACTTTCAAAATTTAGAATGGAAAATGTCTAATATAAATACTTTATCATATATTCCGGTACACAATTAGAATAAATCGTAATTTAAAGCATTGAATGTATTAAGGCGTTGTTTGGTAGGATGCATTAGAAAAAATATTGTATGTGTTAGCTTTATTATTTTAGTAATACCTTGTTTGATACACTTTTTCTACTTATAACTAGAGTAAGTTAGTTACGCACTCTATTTGTTATTATGTTATGCATAACTAATACATGACAAACCATAGTATTAACAATGCAAGAGTCTTTAATGCATGCATTATCACATGCAGTGGCGAACCCATGATTTTCGTTCAGGAAGTTCAAAAAATAAAAGTATAAATGTGTAAATAAGCCTTTAGAAATGAGACCCTTGAATTCTTTTGGGTTTAAAACCACACTTTTAGCACGTTTTTTGAACTTTTTTTAAAAAAAAAAACTAAAAAAAACAGAACTGAAACTAAAAATATAAAATAAAGCTGAAACTAAAAAAGAAAAAAGAAAACGCTATCACTGAGATTCAAACTGGTGCTGTAAAGCTAAATTTCAGGGGACCTTGCCATTGCGCCACAACTTCTCTTTGTCATTAAGGGGGTTCAAAATTAATATATCTACAGAAATACAGAAAATTTACCTTATATATACCGTATATTTTTTTGCCGAGGGGGTTCAGGTGAACCCCCTGGATCCCACGTGGGTCCGCCCCTGATCACATAAGCGTATTTAGGGGCGTTTCGTGGACTCACCTAAACCCGTACTCCCTCCCTAAATCATATATAGTAGTATTATATTCTTAAAAATAATACTTAAATATAGATGTGTGAACCACATTCAAAGTATCATATAATGCAATTTAATTGGGTGTACCTCTCTAAGTAAGATTAGAAATTTAAATCTTGTCTTGTTTCAATTATTTTTTCTTTCTAAAGTAATACATGCTCTATAAGTAGCTACTGGTAGCTCTTTTGACGTTTCAATTAATTTTTCTTTTATTTTTTTACTTAGTCTTTTGAAATTTTCAAGTTTGTCATATCAAAAATTCTTTTTTTTAAAATTAGCGTACAATAAAAAAATTATATAATGAAACCAAATGTGTATATTAAAATTTAAAATTAATAGTACTAGATGATATAAATTACTATTAAGATAGATAAAAATTATTGTTAGACCTATAATGTTAAAACTTAAAAGTTTAACCGATTTAGTGTTAAGAACCTAAAGGCTAAACCGATCAAATTTATATTTTAGATTCACCTTTTCGTAATAATGCACTCATCCTTTCAAAATTCCGGATACATTTCTGCATTAGCATGGTTATTTTCTACATCATTTCCATCGTACTTGTGGATGATATTTTTTATAAGAAAATATATATCCTTAAATTATGCAATACGTGTTATTTTTAATGCACCAAATTATACATTGCATGAAAAATAATCACAACATAACTAATATCAATATTACTAATATACCATATTATTTTTATACATCTCACCAAACCACCCCTCACCCCTAAATGTTTTGAAAATGAAAGAAGTCCATCATAACAAAGGACTAGGTAACACAAGAAGCAAAGAACTAGAGGATGCAATTGAATGGCAACCTAGTTAATAAGCTTTTCACAACTGAAGTAATCTATCTGTAACACTTTTTGTTTATATAAAAGTAAAAGTAAAAGCTAATTACGTAACACTTTTGTTTATAAAAACTTTATAAGAGGGGGGTATGAATTAACTTGGTTTAAGTGCTTTTAGTTTTTACTTTATTTTTTCCGTGGTATTTAAAAAGGATAAAAAGTGTTTTTAAATACTTATAATTTAGGTCAAAAAAGTCTAAAAAATAAGCTATGTAAAAAGCCAAAGCTAAATATTTCCAACTTATTATTTTTCGTTTTTACTCCATCCATTCCTTTTTAGTTGTCATGTTGCGTTTTTCGAAATTTAATTTGACTAATTTTTAAAGTTAAATTAGTTTATATTGATTCGATAATTTAAACTAAAAATTTAGATATTCAAAAACTATAAGATAAATTACAATTTTTTGCATATCAATATGATGAAAAATACATAATAAAATGTTAGTCAAAGTTTTTATTATTTGATTCTAAAAAAGGAAATCATCATAACTGAACAAGAACAGAAGGAATAACATATAATATAACTTAAATTCAAATTAAGGAGCTCTTTTTTTTCTTAATTGTTCTAGGAAAAAAAACCAACAATTGCCTAATTGTTTAGAGTTTCCACCAATTTTATTGATAATTAGACCACACATTCTGAGTACTTGTTTTTTCACAAAATTAATTAGTCAGTATCTTAATAAAAATAAAAGTAAAAAAGTACTTGTTGTTGCTTGATTATTAATTTAATTTTCTCATTTTTCTTTTGTGACATTGTCTCACTCAGCCGACAAATAGAATTATTAAAAAATGTCATTGAATGCCCACAGGTCATTTTGGTACCTTTAAAGTTGCACAGAACTAAATAATGTTAGGTAGGGTTTTTGTACTCTTTTTTTTTACAGATGGGAAATATGAAATGATTATTCTGATATCTGATCATACTATATACCCTCCCAGTGTTGGGTCCTATATTTCTTTTCCAAGAATGGAAAGAATGAGACTTGACATTTTTCATTTAAGGAAAAATGAGTCACTCAATTCTATATTAGGATTATTCATTTACTATCCATAAATATAGTTAATGATTGTCAACGCTTAGGTGGTGTGCTTCTCATTTATTTTAGACCCAAAATTCACCCGTGAAGGTTGAGAAATCAAGATCTTTTGTTTATTTATAAGAAAATATATAGTCTGATATTTTAGATTTTTTATGTCTAAGAATAAAGATTTTTTTTGTAAAAAGGATAACAAGAAAACTTAAAAGTGTAAGTGGTTTACAAAATTAGTTTTATCATAAATGTGAGTCAAGTACTAGATATGTATATACAATCAAACTTATTTATATATAGTGATAGTGTGTGTGAAAGTTTCATGAATATTATAGCGATGTGTTGTTATATTGTATACTGACATTTTATGATTAGAACATTTTTTGTCCGTATCAACAAATAATTTGAAATACCTCAATTTTTTTAGAACATGTCCAAGCCAAATAGCAATGTTTTGAAACACTTCTTTTTACATTGTTTCAAAAACCCAAGGACATATCCTGGAGTGCATTGTGACGTGTTCAAGGATCAATCTACAGTACATTTTCAGTCAAAGAAATCTAAATTTGAGGCAAAGAAGATTGCCGGAGTTGCTTAAAGATTATGACATAATTATCGTATATCATTAACAAGATGAATATGATAGCAGATACTTCGAGTCAGAAGTCAGTTAGTATGGGTAGTTTGACTATATTGTTTGTGGAGGAGTGCCCTTTAGCCATGAATGTTCGATCCTTGGATAAAAAACTTTGTGGGACTCGAGATTTCAAAGCTTGATAGAGTTTTTATTCGTGTTGAGGCACAATTTCTTTTATTGGATCATATTAGGGCTAGATTGTTTGAAGATGAGAAGTTGAATATAATTCAAGACAAGATGTTTATAACACTCCAAAAAATATCAACTAAAATCTGAACCGTACTTTTTATGTGTATAGGATCTTATCGGATAATTCCTACTTGTTCATGTGTGTTAAGGTTTCTTCTCAAGAATATGAAGTCTATTGGATCGGAACTAATTTAAGGTTATTAGGGACCTCTAACACTATGCCAAGTTTAAAGTCCTTTCTGCTTGCTAAATTTTCTCATAAAATCATATAAACGTCAACTTCAAATGATCATATCTCTTAGAATATAAAGATTTAGGTGACCCATGACCCACCAAATTAAAGTCTATGAATCATCTTTCAAATATCACCAAGTTTGCATTAATTGGAGTTCAAAATAAAAAGTTATAACGTTTTTACTAAATATGTTCCAATCTAAAATTATGTTTCAGAAGCTACGGATCGTAAAAACATTTACCGGCGGTAGTTCGAAGTGGTAAAATGGGATTAGACGCTCAAAATTCGCATTAAATTCTGGGGATCCAATCCACAATCCGTGGATCATTTTATGTGTCGTAAAAGGATTCGTAGATCATGTATATTACCCATAAATAAGGTATGTCAATTGTATATCAAAATATTCATATTTCATTAAAACACTATTTTGAGTTTCTTTTTACACTTTTTACCCCTTGGTCGACTTCAAAAGCTCTCTTCAACCTTACTAAGTCTTGATAAGTATTATCCATGACTTTACAATGTAAATCCTAGAATTTCTACGAGATTTTAACATCAATTCCTCTTTCCGTCTCTACTAAAATCAAAAACTAAATTCTAGGGTTAAAGACTTGCTTTTGGAGCAAGCTAATCAAGATTTCTTCTTTACGAATCAAGGTAAGCATACTATCATCATTCTCTAGTGTTTCTAACATATGATTATGTATCGTAAGCAAGAATCTATCATCAATAAAGGTGAGCATGGTATGGTATGTACCGGAATATCATACCATACCGAAATTTTTAATATTGTGATTTTGATATTATGGTATTTGATGTGGTATATGGTATACATTTTGATTTTTTTGGCATTAGATACATTATTTGGTATTTGGATATAACATACAGAAATACTAAATATCATACCGAAGTATATAGTTACATAACTAGCATATATATTATTAAAATACTAACAAATATGCAACCTAGTATTAGTATAAACTAAATGTTTAGAAGTTAAAACTTTGACTACTCCACTTTGATTGAAATGTATTCGAATTGTAATTGATTAACAAAAAGAGATGTTTGTACTTTATTTTGCATATATATTTCTACATGTGTAATATGTTAGTATGATACAATTGAGACTTTTTTTTTTAATTGACGACGTCATAGTACTCTATTATACAAGTATAAGTTGAACAATTTATGGTTACCGATTTACCATACTATAAAATACCGAAACCAAACTTTAATATACCGAATCATACCGAATTAAATTGGTATGGTAATGGTATAATAATTTAAAAACCAAATACCAAAATTACGGTATCGAAACTTTCAAATACCGTATCGTACCATACCATGCCCACCCCTAATCATCAAAACATAGGATTTTCAAAAACGAATCCAAGAATTTCAATAAAGGGTCTCTTGATCAGTCTTCGTCAAGTTAAGGTTATTTTTCAAGAATTATGGAGAGTTTAAGGTTTATAAGGTAATCATAGCCATTACTAAAAAATTGTCAAAAAACGACGGCCAAAAGCGACGGACTGCATCGTTTTTTTGGTCAAAATCGACGGAAGAGCTACGCAGTCACTTCCGTCACTTTTTAGCTCGACGCTTTTCAAAAGCGACGGCCAACGTCGTTTTTAAAAAAAGTGACGAACTACGTCGCTAAAAAAGCGACAGACTGCGTCACTTTTATAGACGGACTGAGTCATTTTTTTACTATTTTTTTAAAAAAAGCGACGGACTTCGTCGCTTTATTTTAATTTTCATTTTTTTTTAATTTCTAAAGGGCGACGCAGTCCATCGCTTTTTTGGAAATTTTATTTTTAAAAACCCAAAAAAGCGACGGACAAAACCACGCTGTCCGTCGCTTTTCTGGGTTTTAAAAAAAATTAAAACCCAAAAAAGTGATGGACTAAACCACGATGTCCGTCGCTTTTTCTGCAATATTTTTCACATTAGCAGCTCGCAGCTTCTCCTGCCCACCTGCAAATGCAATTCAATTCAATTCTACACTATTCAGCCCAATCAAACACACACAATTATAAACAATCTAAACAAAACATAAAACAACAA